>JAKGSA010000211.1:402036-535154 GCA_033558755.1 Philaethria dido | reverse complement strand
TAAAATAAAATTAACAATATACGAAAATGAGCAAACTGTCAATACTTTCGAAAATGATATATGTTTGGACCCCCATAATCTAGTAAAATCATTAGAAGATTTTCGACGAGCAGTTAATGAAACACTTACTAAAATAATTGAGGATGATGGACATTTTGGTAAGTTTGCAATTTAATTATATATGATTTAATTGAATAATTATTAATATTGGACAAACCCATTACTGTTTATTTGGAAGTGTCTGACTGTACACGAGAATGGCTCCTGCTCAGTACAAAGTTGCTCAGTAAAATGTATGAAGATACATTAACCTATTCTCTTAAGACATAGTCTCCATGTATGTAAAATTAATGAAAGATATGTAGAATGAAGTATTTTAACACTAGGTTCTTTGCCATTTCCACTAAGTATGGCATATTTTGTAAGATATATGTTATATGCTCACTGTTTTTATACTAACAGATATAGTAAAATCAATCTCAATTTTAATAATATTATACATTTATGTTATTTTTATGTAGATGACTATATTGATGAAGATGTAAATAGTGAAGAAGAAGAGGCAGAACAGCACAAAAGTCCAAAAAAAAGGAAAATTTGAATAACTTGTTTATAAAATTTTGTACTATAAATAAAAAGTATGTTAAAAACATAAAATAAAAGCATTTTTTATTTGTTCTATGTTTTATTCAATAACTTTAAATTTAAAAATATTATTTATTTACAGTATTACTTATTTTATTTACATAAAAAATTATGCCAAAAGAAAAAAATATTACTTATCATATTGACTAAACTTTGTTTAGATATGTATTTTATTTTATAGAAATTGGAAACACTTCTAGAAATAAATTAATGACTATTCAACCAACCATACTTGGAATGTTTGTAACCACAAAAGAATTGCTCTGTGATAATTTAATAAAGAAAATGGACATATAAGAATTCAGTTAATGAACATTTTTGTGAAAAGAAATTGGTATTAGTATTACTTTCATTCAGTGCACCAAATATTTATTTATTGTTTGCTTTATTTAAATGACTATAAGAGCCAAAAAAAGTTCTAAATGTAACAATAACAATGTAAAGGTCTTAGAATATCACAAAATATTTTTTGAAATTATGTACTAAATTCACAATAGCAATATCTTAAAAGAACCGGCTTAGCTGATTCTTGTACTTAATTAATGGAATGTTTTATTTTTTATAATAAACTTATAGAATTAATTGCATATTTCTTGTCTTCTAAATATCCATAATAGTATTTTCAATACTGGTACATCTTACATAAGTAATATAATTGTGAATGTTAAGATGTTTAATTCAAGAAACAGATCTGTAACAATTCTTCTGAAATACCATCTTTCTTATTCTTCAAGTTGAGTGTAAACTGTGTCAGATACAATACAATGTATAGATCTATTAAAGGAGGGCATGCATTGGTGTTATTATTATTTTAAATTATGAGGATATGCTTGGTTCTCCATACATAAATACTTTATAATGTACTGGTTAATTATTTGGTATGATGTTCTTCTAAAGACATTTGTAGCTTAGAAAACTATCAATTAAATATTTAATTCATTTAGTAAACAAAACAAAATATAAAGTCAACTAGTTAATAGTTGTTTTATCTTCAGGTGTTTCCGAGTCTGAGTAGCATATGTCGCAACCAGTAACACCACAATCACAAAGGGATGTTGGTCTTATGGAATTGCGCAATTTCTGTAAAGTAAAATATATAAAGTTGAAACATATGGATATAATAATACTGTTAAGAACGTATATATTAGTTGTTGTTGACTTTAAAATGATGTTAAAATTTTAAAACTAAGAAAGAGTATTGCATTTTAAGCATTTTAAAATACTAAAGATTTAAATAATAGTGATTTTTAGCGCATTAGATATCATTAGTTACTTATTTCTACCTTATCTCGTTTTGTTCATTCTTATAAATACGAGCCCATATAATAAGATGATATCTGTTTCTATTTAATTTATCTGTTTTTAAATCTTATATGCCTATTTGGTTCAACATATAACATGATAACATAATAATCGATTGAGTAATGACTTCTACTGGTATTATTTTTAAGCTAATTAAATATGTATCTTAAATTGGACTTACTTCTCTAATACTATTTCCGGGAGATCTGACGATAACTACAATTGCGTATACTGGTATGCAGAGTAATGAGAGTGAGGCAATAATCCATCCAAGTACTTGAGCCCACGTTGGATATTGATACTGTCTGTAGCTTGGTGGCGTGTAGTCTACTAAACTAGCTACCCACAACGCAAGTAATAACGCTGGCGCAGCTATTAGCCAGCAAAATCGGAAATATAATGAAGGGCATTGACCTGTGTCAAAAATAGATGTTGATGATATTATGTTTTTAGGGTTTAAATAGTTTTTCTAACAATTTTAATGTAATTATATTATGAGGACACCTACTTAAATAATTTTTATATAATATTTGTATACAAAATAATTACAATATTATTTGATGTTTATTTATAAAGGTGATTTGATAAAACGTCAATTTTAACCACATAAAACGGAAATGCTAAACAATAAGGTTTTTTCTATTCAAAATCAGTGAATACCAATTGCGCAAAAGATATATGATTAAAAATATATAAATGTTGTTTAACACTTATATGTAGAATAGTCATTATGTGCTTACGTACTTTTAGACACTTAATTAAATAAATGATTACAATACTATGTACATATAGTAGGTACTAGATAATTTATCGAATTGACCCAAATGGCTAAAAATAGGTAAAATATATATTACAATAAATGTTGCTTAATAAGCCACTTTTTGCAATCTGTCTCTTGAAGGAGAAAAAAAAAATAGTCTATGTAATATTTCATTTTTCTATTGATTTTGGTCTTAAAGGTTTTTTTGAGTACCAGTTTTTGTTATAAGTAAAAATTTGTAATAGATAAAAAGATAATTTACCAGTCATTTGTTTGATGTTTCGTGATAACCTGTCTACTCCGTAAAACCACGCTATCGCAACTATTTCAAAGAATGCGAGATACGTAATGCTAAGTGACGCTGCATAGAAGTCCATGAGTTGGAATATGTAAATACCGCTGTGTATAATATGCGGTAATCCAAACACTAGAGAAACAGCGCAGACGAGTAACACTAATAGTTCATGATACACCAGCCGCTTGCGTATCATGTCTGGAAACCCGTCTTGGATAGAAGTTACAACTACTTCCACAATTGCAAACTGAAATTTTAATAAAAGATATCTAAATAAATATTTTGGCTATATTATAATATAAATACATCCTTCATATAATACTATATATTAAAATTCTCACCTGACTGTTTAAGCCAAGACAAAGGAACATGAAAAAGAATAACACCGCCCAAAGTTGAGATGCTGGCATTTTTGCAATCGCTTGAGGATATACCACAAACAGTAATCCTGGACCTATAAAGCAAATAAAATGAAACTATAAATAATTATTTGAGTATTTATTTTGAGTAATGAACTAAATTCAATTTGATAAGATTTTCTTAGAATAGTTCTAAAATGGGCAAAATTTTATTAACATTATGAATGGATGAGGTAAGGTAATATGCTATTATATGATAATTATGTGTAACTTACTGTCAGCAATGACAACGTTTACAGGTGTATTCTGTTCAAAAGCAATGTTCCCGATCGTAGCAAATGTAAAAATCCCCACGATAAGACTAGTAACTGCATTCACTAAAGACACAGCCAATGTATCGTGTAAGAAATTGTTGTCGAAACGATTATATGATGCAAACATTATCATTGAACCAAACGCAATGCCTATGGAATTGAAGATTTGTGATGCAGCATTCACCCACGGTCTTGACTGCTTTAACAGTTCCCAGTCAGGTTT
The DNA here is from genome assembly GCA_033558755.1 of Philaethria dido. Taxonomy (NCBI): domain Eukaryota; kingdom Metazoa; phylum Arthropoda; class Insecta; order Lepidoptera; family Nymphalidae; genus Philaethria; species Philaethria dido. The sequence continues at coordinate 531,256 of JAKGSA010000211.1, read as the reverse complement.
AAAGAAGAATCTCAAGCCTTTATCAGCACCTTCTAAGGTTAGTGATCGACCCAGAAATACTATAATCAAAAGAAATGGTAAGGTAGTTGTGATATATCGGACTTTGGCCGAGGATTTTATGCTTTTCCATAGGGCAAAGTAAACTAGGACCCAAGCGCACACTAAACAAGCCGCCAACTCCCACCGCATGCCACCAGGATATTCAATACCATCACTCATATTAAGGACCTTTTTCCTGAAAACATATATGTATTATTATTTATGTAGTCGTGCAATTACCAAATATAAAGCATCTGCCAACACTTTATACATTATATAAAAAAATACTAAAAATATATTTACTAAAATAAAACGACTTACTCAAAAAACTGTTCAGTTGGCGTCTGTGAATCATTTGCTTTGTTAGGTATTGTGTGATTGGGCATCCAGCATTGTTGAGTATTCCATCGATTTGAACAACTTGCCCACGGTACTTCTGATTTAAACGATGTAAAGAAATAATATATCGCCCATGCAATGATTACTGCATAATATGTAGACATTAAAAACGAGATCACCACGCTCGCTAGGCCAGCACCTGGAATAATTAAGTACGAAATAACATTAGACAATACTAAAAAAAACAAACTAAATGAGCTTACAGAATGTATTTATCTATTACTAATTATAATTGTTAAGATAAATGTATATTGCTTAATTTCATGATACTTACTATATAATTTATTATACATTACTTTAAATTATTACTTTCAAACATGACAAACAAAGGACAGTTTTATTTCACAACAAGTAGTTTACCTTTAAACAAAGGGCATATTTGTGAGAGTGCTCCTATAGGGCCATGAGCGGTGTACTGCCCAATTGCTAGTTCCATGAAAAGCATTGGCACACCGCATATTAAGAGTATTATAAAATAAGGCACCAAGAATGCTCCTGAAACAAACGATACGATTTTTATAAGAGGTAAGGCCTTCAATCGTTTTTATAAAATAGTTCTTTTGTAAAAAAATATTATGCTCATCATAATAATAGTTTTCTTACATATTTCTTTAAATATTAAGGGTACTATTATGGTAGGCGTCCCAAGAGTGTAATAAATCTAGTGTTCATAAGGTTATTGACGTTAGGTGTTATTGTAAACTCCTGATAAATACTTATTTAGTATTAATTGATATTCACAACTTCCTGTGCTTGGATTTTATGACCATTGACCGTTTGCGTTTACCACACGTTGACATTGAATCTAGGACCTAAAATTATGCCGCCTTTAACACATGGAGCAAAGCTAATCTAAGATATATTATGAGATAAGATGTCCATCACGCTGAAAAATACTGCTAAGACGCTATTTTCATATAAGTTACTAGACTTCCTAGTTTCCTTCGACGTCCAAAGGTGAGGACCATTAAGTGTTCTAGACCATCAATTTGTTTAAAAATCTGTCCAGTAGTTCTTGCGTGAAAGGCGAACGACGAAGTGAAAGAAAGCAGACAAACCTTTCCAAAATAATATTTTTGTTTCTATTACTTTTATGAAGACCCTTAGACATATTTTTAAATTTATATTCAATGTATAGAATTGAATTGAATTGTATCTCTGAAGTTTTTGACGACTTTCTGATCTGCACATCATCTTATCAATTGTTTCGACCTTCATAAGAATGAGTTGACGTAGAAGACTTGCCTTAATTAGCGCAGTTATTTGCTTCTAGGATTAATTCAGGTTGATTTTCAACGCACTTAATGCTTTTAATAAGCATTAAAAGGTTTCTTATTATGTTCACTTTAAGAAAATTGTTGAAGTATCTGCTTCTCCCTCGGAAACGCCCTTGTATGTGTGTGTACCTACTTATTTATCTTATGAGTAAGCGATTTGTCATTTATATACATTTAAGGACTGACAAAATGATAAGACTAAACCATTTTTGTTTATCACATGTTTTAATACTGCTCAATTAAACGCTTAAAGGCCAAAAGAAAAAATAAATTATCAAATTTTGTGGAACCTATACAATTGTCATATAGTTTTTGTTGATTTTTTTTTATTTTATACCTGTCTACAATAAAACAATGTTTATATTCCTCATTTTAAAATGTAACACCTTTAGCTATCTATCTTAAGGACTGGACATCCCTATTTCCGATTCCGAATTTCCATCTGATTGCCCGGACGAAATAGAGGAAATGAGAAGAAAGAAAAACTACTTGAACATGTTAACTTCTACCCCGTACGATTTAAAAACTTTCTATATATGAATATTATGCAACAATTCAAAAATACATATTTTACAACATTAGACAATCTAAGAGTATTGATATACCTACTCTATTCAAAATAGATAATAATGCTTTAAAATTCGCCTTTGAATAAAAATGTTTAAAAGGACGGTTGTCACTAGCAATTACTGATGTAGCACCCACGTGGTCAAATAAATTTGAATTTTTAAAAATATTTTTTTTCTGTCTGTCACTTTGCTTTTCCGATTTTTATATACTTCTTTGTTATATATATAGGATATAATTTAATTTGAAGGTCTGAATATCTGATGTGAATCTAGGGTTTCGCATCAGATAGTCCGACGATTATTTAAGAGATATTAACGTCCTAACTCGTAACTGCATCGTGATGAGCACTCAATGGTGACGTAAGAAAATGAATGGTCTAAAACATCTTATGTGAAACTCTAGTGACATTGAAGATAACTAGAAAGGTTAATTTACAAATATACCCCTTCCTGTGTCTCAATAGTTCGTTCTTTAGTCGTAAAACCACAGCTCAACAATTTTCCGATATTGTCTTACAAATAAGTGACAGTAGATAAAGAAAAGAAGAAAGTAAAGGGCTATTCAAACTGCGTAACGTACGGACGACGACGAAGGTTACAATATCACTTGAATAACTCCTTTATGAGCTTTTAGCAACACAGCTAAAATCACAAATCATAAGGCTCTTCAATTTGAGAATGAACTCGCAGAAATAATATATCATAGAGCGTGTCGAAGGGTCACAAATTGTATGATTGTGTACAATCATACAATTTGTGACTTTGTAAATGTTGTCGACCAAGATGAAGCTTTATCTCGTTTAGCTTTTGATTTTTTTGTCCGCACTTGGTCTACCAGCTCATATTGTCAAATTGAATGTCGGCGTGCATGCTCTTCCTTTTTACTTAGAATTTTAAGTTCACCAAAATTGTGTAATGAATCATATTTAAAAGGCTGTTGAAGCGATGCAACGGATAGAGGGACAAATATAAACAGGATGCAGGAGAATTTTTCATTTTGCGAATACCGCTTAAAGCAAATAATTTTTGATCCGGATTAAACGTGTGTAAGTCCCAATAACACTAAGTTCTTCATGGCCATAAATGAACTTCAGGGATAGATTATGACTTGGTCAAAGTTGATGTGGATGTGTGGATGTTTTCTCACTGTCGTTTTGTAAATGTAAAAAAATATATAAGAACGAATTGTATGCGCGAACTTGCGAGAGCGGCTAGTTATTAATATACGTTATTGTCCGCATGGTATTAACTAAAATTCACATTCAATGCATTTTGTATTATACTACGATTTGTGTACTACTAATTAATACTACTTCAACTAACGTAAAAGTTATAACAACTTTTACGTTAGTCGGCGTTGAGTTTGTACCATTCAAGCATAATTTTATAATGTTGACAGATAGGTAAGTGAAATATATTTTAATTTCCATAAAAGTAACAAGTTATGTATTCAGAATAAATAATATGTTATACGTAATTGAAAGTCACTTTTTCATATTAAAGAGAAACATTAACGGACCAGTCACGTTCTAACCAGGACAAGACAACCGAATCTACTTAGTTACATTGTTAGAGTGAGTAATGCCTAGTTAGTTGTACATTTACTTACTTACAGTTGTAGTTGTACTATTAGTTAATAATAATTATAATAACTTAGACGGCTTGTTTAACAAACAAATGGTAAGCTCTTGTGACAGAGACAAAACCAGAAGTAAAATACTTATGGTCATGTGAAAAAAGTCCATAACAAAAATGGAATTGTCTATTTTTAATGGTATTAAGCACATATAGATTTTTCTAATAATTTAAATTAATAATTTATAAATTTATAATTGAATAATTTTAATTATAGAGTAGACAAAGAGAATCTATTGAATGACGGAACTCAACAACAACATAATTTGTCTTGTAAGAGTTGGCAAATGAAAATGATTTAAATATAACTATTCCCTCGAATCGAACTTGTAATCATTGCGCTTGCAGTCAGATTCTGAAACAAGCTTCCCGCTGAACCAAGATGGTGTCTAAGTTATTTTATAATTTTAACTCAGTCGTGGCACAAGTAGGGGAACGGCAGGTAGCCCCCGACATTTCAATTTCTAAGAAACTAAATACATTGCTTAGACAAGGTATTATTGTAATGATACCTTTTCTAGAGTAGAAACAAATGTAGGTTGATCGCAGTGCGGACACTAAGTAAATTAGTCGTGAGAGAATGTTTTATTTTTGCCTAAAAAAAATCATCGCTCCTATCAAATTTATTAAGTACAATAAGTAAATATTTATACTCTTATATATTTAAAGATTGTAATAGTATTTATAACAATTCTTGTATATTTGTATATACAAGAATTGTTATAAATAAATGGTAGTCCCGGACACTATGATGTCTGGACATTTTATTTATTGAAAATACTTCAATTGATACCATAAGTATGTAAAGTGTTTCTGTAGGTGAAGTATGTTGTTACTGTCGTTGCAGATATACTAAGATATTATGTCAAAATTCATGGGGAGAATCAGTGAAAAAAGTGAAGGAAAAACAGATGAAAATAACCCCTAAAAAATCAAATACAAATACAACAACATGACGGAACTAAAAACGTTTTAAAACAAATGAAAATATCTAAAATCTTTCTTAGAGAAGAGACTGAATGGATAGTTCGCAAAGAAATATTTGATGAAACTCTGAATACCCGGTCAGAAATACTATGACTGTGCCTGTGAAGACTGTGTTCATCGAATATTTATTTATAATGTTTGCTAGGCGATAGGCGGCTAAGCGTCCATCAATGAATAAAGTGTCCGGGGCTACCCGCCATTTTTGACGACATAAAACTAGACCTTTTTATAAACAGTATATTTTCTTGAAATGTGATATAACAGTTCAAGGTTTGATTTATGTAAAGAAATTCCTAATTTAATATTAAATATGAAATAACACAGAAATATGCTGTATTTTTATTTGCGTTTCATTAAGTGTCCGGCGCTACCTCCTCTTCCCCTATACTTATAATCTCTCTCTGTCTGTGTGTGCTATTAAAATGTTAATACCTAGTTATAATTACAGTTATTGTTTTTCTAATAAAACAAGTTTAAATCCTTTTTGACCGACTTCTGAAAAAGGAGAAAAATCTCAATTCGACAGTATTCTCTTTTTTTGTGTGTTTTACCGCTCAAGTTTTTTTTGGGTGAACCAATTTCGATGACTTTTTATATGATACTGTTGTACTTCCATTTAAATTTAGTCAAGATCTGACGAGTAGTTTTTGAGATATTCGTAATAATTTCACTTATTAACACATTTTATTTAAAGTAGATCTTTTTTGTTAAAATCGAATGTCTGGTCTCTTTATTAAAATCGAATAGGTGTATATAGTAATATAATATGTATATATTTAAATGTGATGAATTTGATTGTTATACACAAGCGGATACCAAATAGTTACTTATCGAATAAATCATAACAATATATCATTTGATATCTTAAAGGGTCGTGCGCATGGCGGGCGTGACGTATCAATTTACAGAAGACATCAGTTATGATTTACACTTCGTTTCTGATTATGTTTCTAATATTGTTCAAGTATTTTTAGATGTTCATGACATGGTCATAAATATTTTATGTTTATAACTAGCAGAAAGTTAAATTATTGGACTTAAGTACGCTTGAGTCTCTGAACTACGGTTCAACGGTTCATTTCTTTTTTTCAAATTGCGATTACAAAACCTGTACTTAAATTTTAAAGACGTCAGTAAAGTTATTCCGAATAATGCGTAATATGCATTGAGAACTTTACCTGATTCTGTTTTGTATCTGTTAATTTACATAAAGTATAAACAAAAGGCAGTTTTGCTAACGTATGTTGTATCTAGATACTAGATAGTATATAATGCATATACCTATTATGTCACGAGTATACGTATCAGATCTGTAGGCAAATTTATAAATTAAGTCATTGCTATTGCAGATATTTTTACGTTATCATTTATGCTTTAAATAACTTGAGCAATGTGATATATTAAGCATTTAAAATACTTATGCATATTTTCTATCTTTCTCAGTCTTTCTCTACCATTGATGGCCCATTGTAGGTTTCAACATTGGACTTCCAGTCATTGCGGTCGTCTGCTCTTCTTATCCATTTTTGAGTCCATCGTTCTGATAAGATCGTCGATCCGTTGGATTGGCTTCTTTCTTTTACGGTGCCTAAAATTTTACGACCCCAACTTCCGTCAGTTCTGCAGCATACACGTATCCCGCCCATCTCCACTTGCGTTGTGCTATGTGGTTCGGGCAATATCTGCTATGCTCTTATGGAGACACCCAATATTGTTTTACAATATGTTGATTAGAGTTAGGGACCACGTTTCCTCATCATACGATATTAAATATATGCAATTTAAAGTTATTTAAATATTTATTTTTTTTATTTAGAATTAGTATTCGATTTTTCAAAATTTTAGGAATATTAAATTATCGTACTTGTTAGTACGACAATTTAAATAACACAACAAATATTATTGTTTGTAAAAGAAAATAAATATATTAAAACGACATATATTTACAATCCGGAATCTAACTTGTGGGCGTAGCAACCTAGCGGTCACGATGTCTTTGTCGCCTAAGTATACGAGATAATTTATTTAGCGATGTCGAGGTATGCTTATTGCTTCGTGATAAAATATTTTTTACCATAATATTTGAATACGTAAGTAAATGTATAAATAAGAATCAATTATCGAAAATAAATTGGTCACGAATCATGATGTCGTAGGAAAAATAGATGGGTGTGTCTCGGCAGTTAGTAGCTTGTTAACATTTTAGTTTTAGTCCGAGTATACCTTAGTAATAACTCACTGACTATTGTCAGGACTTGTTATATATTTTTTAAATGAATTCTGCATTTCGGAATAAAATCAGTAAAAAATCTCAACAAAGAATGTCGATTACCACACGCTTTTGAACAGTAGATAATTGATTATTTTAATCAATCATATTATCCTTTTACTAACAATTATACTACTTATATATTTTTTTTATTTGGTAGTAGGTTTTTGATACAATCCAATTGGGAAAATATAATAAATAGGATAGATTAAAAAATAACATTTCTAAAAATATTTGACAAGTCAATCTCACACAGTTAAGTACATCAAAGTGTTAAGTTTGCATCTAGATACCTATACACTTAGCGAGAAAATTAGTTTCTTGAGCGACAAATTACCAGTATTTGTCTCGTAACGTAATGTATGTAATATAATTGTAATATTTCTGGACTTATGCATGTATAATGGCTGCAATTACCTATTTTATTATTTAATAACCATTCATTTGACAGAAATGTTACAAACAATTCTCATTTGCTCAAATTTGGGAAACTAGAGTTCTTTCAGTTCATATTATTGCATATTAACATATATGAATACTTCCTTAATAACAAGTTATTATTACCAAAGTATAAAAAAATAATAGTGACCGATAAATAAAAGGTAAAGCGCTAAATCAATAAGTCAATTCGACCGCCAATTCAATTGAACCGCCAGTGTCGTATTCTGTTGTGTGAGTAAGCATATCGTGTGATTATTAAATTGTTCTTTTGTTCAGTGAAGTCAGCTTTGTTATTTTAACATTTTCTCTAATGCTTATACATCAAATATAGCGTCATTTTGGCCAAAATTCTATTTAATACTTAATATAATTTAGAAAAATTATTAAAAAAATTGTAGGTACTCATTAATCTTGTTAATGATACTAAGCGTTTAAAGATGTAATTTCAAATATTGCAGTATTAAAGGCTTTACTTAATAATTTAGTGAAATTAAAATTATGACGCTATATTTACATAACTAAATAAAAATATATCATACCTCCACCACTTTTGTAGCAAAGATAGGGGAAGCGCCATACATTTCCGAGGCCTACTGAATAACCAACACAGGCCAGCACAAATTGTATTTTGTTAGCCCAGAACGGTCTTCTGGGTTTTAAATGCACAGTTTCTGCGTCTTCTTCCTCTTCACCATATTCACTTTCTTGTGATGCCGTATCCTCGTCTGGTGGCCTGCCAAAAAATATAAATCAAAATACATTTCTTGTGTAAAGATTATTGTAAGAGTTAAAATAGAAAACTATTCAGGTATATTTAGTAAAAGTATTTAGTTCAGTAGAATGACTACTCATATTTTTAGCAAAAATAAAACAGGTGTATCGTTTTTATTTCTTTATGGGTACCTAAGACTTAAAGAAATGCCAGTACATTATCAGATATGCCTAGCCTTTTAATCACTTAAAACTCGATGTTAATATTTGTAAATATAATATTTACATCTATTTAAGTTATTACAGATTTTTACGTAGATTATTATGAGTACACATGTCATCAGCGCAATTTAAAATGTTTGTTTTATAAAATATTTTTATGATATCTATAAATTATTGTTTTACCGTGTATTTGAGTAAATAAAATGGCGGTTATTACAATATATTGTGAAGAAAAAATGACTTAACACATTATTTTGCAATAAATATTTCATTTAGTTCAAGCCTAGGTATGTGAAATGAAAAAAAATTAAATCAGATGCTACTGATAATAATAATACCTTATACTATACCTTACACATAAATGCAAATTATAACTAATTTCTGCTAACTATTAGTACATCGATCAAGATTTCATCTCGTGTAAGACATGTTTACTTGCATCATTGATAAAGAACTTGTTTGGATTAACGTGAACATCCTATACCGATTAAAGTGAGGTCGCAATGCTTAAAGGATTACAATTACTACGTAAGCGTGTAATTTTTATTGTTAAAAAGATTTAAGATAACAACTAAAATCTCTTACATACATAATAACTAGTCCACATAAAAATTTAACTCTATAAATAAATATTTTAAATGTTTTTATTATTTTATTATATAAGAACAATACATATAATGTATATCTTTATAGTATTTGTATATTGTATTTAAAATGATATTAAATAATCAAACAATTATTTCTTTGCCTATGCTTACATCATATGTAGGTAGTTATACATTTTTATACTTATATCTTAAAACTGTATAGCAGGAGAGGAAAGCTATTTGAAAAGTGTAAATATCAGTTTATATAGTAGTACTAGCAGCCCACTCGCGGCTTTGCCTGTGTAAAACTACATGAGTATATTTCGATATCTATATATCTGTTTTGTTTAAATCACAAAGTTCTCAATAACTTTTCGCATTTTAGAAATAATGTATCAATTGATAAGGGAAGTTCAAATTAGTAATGAGAAAATAGATAGATGTCTATTAATTTATTATTATTTCATTGTGGTGGTATTCAATACAAGTGCTAATTAAATTCTAATTTCTTGACGAATAAGCTAATTGGGGTATCTAGGTCCAGACTGAATTCATTTAGGAAATTGAAAACGAAGTGGATTTCACTATTTGAATTTCTATTATTTTCTGATACATTATTTTTATAATTCGATAAAATTATAAATTTAAGTACTTTGTGATTTAAGCATCCTTGCTTAAGGGGAATCCCCTCCTTATTTTTCCTCCTTTAGGAGGATCGAAAATATCGGATCGGATCGGATTTTTTTAGCGTACGAACAAATAAGTGAATCAAACGAAATTTTCAGATTATTTTATTACATACTTTACAAAAAAAATCACATACTGTCGATGATTTGGCACATTCGTGCAACTACTGTTTTGAATTGGCGGGCAAGATGCATCTAGTAATGTCATCGGAAACGAAAAAACAGAATACTATAACTAATCTTCTATGTGAACCAAGAAACTTGACGCACTTATTTCTTTGTACCCTAAAAAAAACGGTTTTTTCGATCCTCTAAAAGAAGAATGCCCCCTTAAGTCAGTTAATTGTATTTTTTTGAAAAAAATTAAATATCTATCAAAAAAATTAAAATATAATGTAGTTCATAAAATTTTGAATATAGCAATATATTTAATGGGGATCTTATAATTTCTCTATCTAGCCATACTAACGATAAAAATGTTTTAAAGTGCTTGTAGCACGTCTTTGAGTGTGAATTGAAACCACATCCACCAGTGCACAGTTACTTACTACCTTACTTATTACGTCACAGCGTCACATTAGCGTTTTCAAAAATACTTTAAAAGTCTTTAAGTAACAACGGTGAATATTACAAAAATATTAATTCAATATAATAATAATAATCGATCACTGATTGCAATATCTAAATTCATATTGACCTCTAAATTCAGATTGATCTTACAAATTATATCTATATGAGCCAAAATACCAGTTGAGAAACGTTATATTTATAAACGACTTAAAAATGCTATGATTTTTCCTATCTTGGCACTGGTAAATAAACATTAGAACCCAATTTCAACAAAAGAAATGTAATCCTCTGCTGTCAACATGTAAGTATGTAAACGTATTTTAAAATCATTATCAAAAAGTCTGTGATAAGACTGAGCGCACGATCAATCGTATTCATGTTCAGCGAGATACGTGTGAGCAGATAGTGGCAATGCAACGTTATCATCACCAATAACGAAGGTCAAGCTACCTAAATTGAAAAAAAAAACATAAGCCACCCAGATTTTCGGATAATCTTGAAAATACCTCTGTCATTTTTATGATCTTGACACTGAAAACATAATACGACAAATATGTATTTCTGCAATCCAACGTAAGTTATCACAAAGATATTAGTATAATATATTCTTATCTAAACACACTTATCAAAAAGTATTCTGGTTATAAATTGTTGAATTACGGTTCTTCGAGATATACAGTGCTAACTGTAAATTTAAATGCTACATAAATCTTAATTGCTGTTTTTTTATATTTTCTTTGATTATTAATTTATTTTTGTTTATTTAAAAATATACGAGTAACTCGTAAGTAAATATTATACTAAAGCAGACGGTCATAAAATTATAAATTGTTATTATCTTGAATTATGATTAGTTCATTCTCACCTACATCTCATCTATGTAGCAGTATTATGCCATCCAATAACTTGTAATGCTCTATACCTCGCTGAGCGTCTTCAAATTAGTGAACCAGTGTATTAGTATGTAAATACTATGAATATGTAAATATTGGCTCTATAAAATTGATAGTGCATATGTAATAATTTACTTAGGATAGCATTTCCGACTAGATAAAATGTTCGTATATAGGTATTTAATGTCCCATTACTCAAGAGTACGGAAAGAAAATCTAGTAAAAGTCGCTTCATGTCCATCACGTCCATCCACGTCAACAAAATCAAAATTCCATTTCCGTTTCATTTAATCATTGTGTTCATTTAGTCATTGAATTTATTTAGGAGACAAGACAGACAGACAGTTGGGATACAACTTCGTATCTAATCTAAATAACAAAATGACAACTTTAGGAACCTTTAAATGGCTCTCCTATAAAGTTGTACATCTGCTCTTGTACCAGTGTAAACTGATACAAGTGCTAAAAGTGGTACAAGTGTACGTAGAATTTGCAACTTGGTTAATGACTATCTTTGATATCAAGCTTTAAGAACAATAAAATTAATTCTTGTCAAATATTTTGTTGTTATGCTAAGAATGTTTTTTTAATTTTTATTTTGATTTACTATAAAATGTATCATTTTTACTTTTGAACTACATTTTCTTTTGTTTTTATTTATTGTGTATGACGATAAACTGATACTGATGACAATTAGTTCTTGATAATTGTTCAAAATGTTGAATTAATCAGACTGTTAAAATTAAGTAAAAATCGAATTTAAAGATTCCGTTACATGATACGCACATTAGGGGGTAAATTACGAGTTCCTGATATCTTATGCATATCTTCTTAAACATTTCGTAATGACCTAATATTATTTAGAAAAAAAGATTAGTGCGTTTTATAAAGGACAACTCCTGCCGACTTGAGATTAAAACTTATCCTACAACTGTTTTTTCATTTCTCATTTCATATGTGATTTTTAAGATTAATTATACTGTAATACTTATTGCATAAATATGTCATTGAAGTTACGATGTGACAAATAAAATATTTTCCTTCTCCAACGGCCCATGCCACCAAATAATGGTGCAAAATGAATATTAAATCAAACAAGTTCTTAATCTTTCAATATTTACGAAACATGCTGACAGTCAAAGAAAGTTACTTTTTTTTAAATTAAGAAGATATTTGGATTGGGCAAAAAATTACATAAAGAAATCTCCTAACTGCGGGAAAAATAATATCGTGAATGGAGAAAGGTGTAAAACAACTGTAAGGAGACTCATGCACGATAAAGAGGCATGAAAATATATTTAAATAACTAAAGGCGAAGAGGACAAAATTGGCAGAGAAGGAAGAAAGAGGCAAAGAGGAAAGGATTTTAAGACAAAGAACGATATTGTACTACAAAAGATTTGAATGTTTTTGAGTAACTGCTTTGATGGTTGTAAATGTCACTGCTGGAAGAGTTGTCATATTTATGCAAAATTTAAAATGCTTATCACGGCTGAAGAAGATCAGAAACAGTTCTTCTTGCCCAGGGACATAAGAGTCTGTATCCGGATTATAAAAATTGATTGTTAGAGAGAGACAACTATTAACTTATTTTATATTTAGCCGAACTTGCTTATTTTATATATTTTAATAAAGATTATTGTAATTGTATTTTATTTTGTTTGCCTCTCTACGTTTCGTTTACATTGGTTTTATAACCGTCCCAAATATCAGGACAAAACACGATTTTTAATAAATTTTACGGTACGGGTTGCTGTCATGAACCTTGAAATTTCATATTTGAGTATGTTTTACTATTTATAGTATCCATTATATTCATTTATAAAATATATGTGATAAGGCCGCCTTTACACCAAAATTTTACTTACTTCTTTTGTTTTTTTTTTGTTTTTGTTATAATTGTTGTTGGTGTAATAAAGAATTAAATAAATAAATAAATATTTTTTTGTCTTTCAATATATAGCTATAACTGGAGTAATAAGTTTTAACAACATTTTTTAAAGTATAATATTATCATATAAAACAGCGCTCTAGGAACATAATTAACATACTTACATTAGATATATTCGTATTTTGTTGTTATTGAATTTAAATTTAAAAATCTACTAAGGTTTTGAGTTAAGTTACTAATAAAATAATTTTAACTGTTCTGATATAGTAATTTGTACTGATATAGTAGGATAATTTTTCTCCACATTATTTATCTCATAAATTAAAATATTCAGTTTTTCATAATTTAATAATTCAATATATTACGGATATCACAATAAAATTTTAATCAAAAATTCTCATAAATATGACACCCATGTAAGATTCGGACTATTAGAGAGCATGTTTTTGAAAATTGGCTAATCTTTTAAAATAAATTACAACTGATATACGAGATATATAAAATTGATTTTTTTTTACAAAAAATGTACTTTGTGTAATGTTTATTTAATCAAGAATTTTATCTATTTTAACAATAGATAAACAATTTGATTTCAATAATAAGAAAGCATAATATACCAGTGAAAAGTCATGTTAGCTTTACGTAGTTTCTAAAACGAACCCATAAAACTATTATTCATATGAATGATGGTTTTATAGGTTAATTTTAAGTAATAATAATTATTTTGTGACATCTCTCTCGTAATTGTATTCAATAATAAACGCTACATATATTTTTAATATACAATACATAACAAAATCATTCTAAAACAGTAATCACTTTAAGCAATTGAATAATGGATTCTCAAAGGATGTCACATCCGCAAAGATACTCACGTAGGAGGACGTACTAGATGAAAGAGTTCCGTGGGTGATGTGGGTACACGTCTGATAACCATTTTTCGACCATCCGTGCATCCCATCCCTATTGAAGCTAGGGAACGTACAGAAGGTGCATAGTGGTTGGTTCCGCTGTCTGAACCTTCCGGATATGCTGTCACTTGGTCATAGGGGCGTAAACTTCGAGCAGATGCCGCTCCTGATGCGGCGTTTACGTCTCTGATTTTGTGTGTATCGGTGAAACTTTTGACTTTGCGAATTTGTCCAGAGGGCGTCACAATCGGCACCGGAGAATTAGATTCAAGAAGTTTTGAGTGTTCTTGATTAAGGTCTTCGTAATGATCCACGTGGATCGCCATGCTCGGCAAGGCGGCTTCCGCCGAGGTATTGGCTTTAGTCATGATGTTACGTCACAGGGTCATAACGTAGCGATTAATGTCGCGTTTGCCGCTGGCAACACGCAACTGGCGTGCGAGCAACCGACCGAAAACGAGCGAGGTCGGTAGAGCAAACCGACCGACTGGTTCGCTAATCGCGGCAATTGGTAAACAAAGTACGATTCTGTTATTACAGAGTGGGGAGGGCAGGCGACAGGAAGAGAAGGAGGGGGGAGATAGGAGGCCGCGCATGCGCTCAGGTGACCGCGATACGTAGTGTTGCGTCTGCGACTGCGACTGACAGAATTTGTTATGTATGAGCTATTATTTACATAATATGGAAAAGCTATATACATAAAATATATATAGTGAATATTTATTATTTAGGTAAAATTTATTAAGGTTTTCTAGGTTTTAATAAGTTTTTCTGACTCTTAGTAAGTTTGGAAATATCATTGTATCTACTAAAAGACTACAATAACGACCACCTCAGCAAGAGGTTGATTTAGATAGAAAGACGTTAATTCTTGTTAAAATTTTAGGCGTTACCATCGCATAGCTTTGTCACGTTCTTTTGTGAAGCAATCGTACATTATACATACATACATTCATAATCCTTCACGAATATTGCCTTTTTAAAATGTATGCCCCCGGATCACCATTAGCAATCATTTTGTACACCGGGGTGTCCAAGATGATCCTTTAGTAGAGTTTTAGAAATTATAAAATTTTTAATATAAGACTTATTATAAATGTTTTGGGTATGCCAACAGGTGGTTAAATATACTTCCTATAAAAGTGATCAACTTTCAAATTCGTAATAGTTTTCCTAGTAATAAAGGTAAAATATCATTTGTGAGAGAAATCGGACGATCTTTAAATTAATTTCCATTTAAACTTGCATCTCCTTTTAAACTAGGATCTTAACATAGTACCTTGATAAAATTGACCATTGTTTTTGTTATATGGCTGATGCCTTCCAATGAATAAGCAAATTCTATGTAATAAATACTGTATAAAGAGTTATACGTAATGAGTTACATAAAAGTAATTTATATGTAAGGATTTCATTTAAATCCAATTAAGAGCGCCAATCTCAAGTCATTTAAGAAAAGTGTAGAAGGGTTAACTACCCTGTGTGTTGGTAAGAATGGCTATATTGTGTGCCTGTCAATATCATTCATTAGATCATTTATTATAACTGTGTTGGCGTGAAATTTTCTATTTCTCTCTCAAGCTGGTAAGCTGGCTATAAACGAGATACATGTTACATTTGGGTTGGGAAAAATGAATGTTCACGTTAAGATTACAAAAAAATTGCAACATAATTAGTATGTGGCATTCAAATTTAGTTAAGCCTTCGAAAGAGGGTCATCCAAAACCTTCAAGTACATATTACCGTAGACCTATTTTAGGACTGTTATAAAATGTGATATGGTAAATCCTATAAAATTTAGTATAGCAGCTACAACTCTATCGGTTTAAGTTTAACAATTGGTAAACTGAATTCATTTAGACTTTAAAGATAAACTCGCGTTACTGACTGAATATTCAAAGTATTATGAATAGAACCTAGTTAAATGAAAATAACTTGCACTGGGCAGACTAACTATCAAATACACCGCAATTCGGTACTTGCAAACAGCGGTAAAATTGTTTCTACAATTACTAAAATACCATCTCTTAAATTTTTTGGTTGAACAAAAAGGTGCGCGTTCCACTTCTCGTAAGCTTAAGCCCAAGATCTTCGCCCATGTAGAACTATTGTTTTGCACTATTATCTAGAACGTAGGGGAAGGGGAGGTAGCTCCGGACACTTAAATAAAATGCAAGTAAAAATAAATGGCGGGTAGCCTTGGACACTTTATTCCATGATGGACCAACCGCTTTTTGGCCTAGCAAACATCACAGTAAACAAATATTCGATGAATACAGTCGTCACAGCCACAGTCTTGGTATTTCTGACAAGGCATTCAGAGTTTCATCAAATATTTCTTCGCGAACAATCCATTCAGTCTCTTTTTCTCTAAGAAAGATTTTGGATATTTTTATATGGTTTTAAACTCTTTTTAGCTTCGTCATGTTGTTGTATTTCTATTTGATCTTTTTTATTGCTTTTTTCTTCTGTTTTTCCTTCACTTTTTTATATGGTGAAGATGTTATAATCTCGCTTTCTTGAACTTTCGCGGCCGCGTCAATCGTAAAGTAAACTTGATGGTATATCATATCTCTCTTTTACTCGTCTCGCTGAAAAATTGCATTTAATCGTACTAATTTTGCTTGTAAATGTTTCTGTCATTTGATTTTCCTCTCATTTTCCTCTTTCACTGGTTCTCCTCATGATTTTTGGCATAATATCTTAGTATTTCTGCAACGATATACGAGTATATTACTATAGTTGCAGAAATATTAAACATACTTAAGATTTTGTGGTACTAATTAAAGTACTCTCAATAAATAAGCAATATTACTTTTTATTATTAATATCTTATGATGTGTTCCGGTTCGATGGCACGTAAGCCAGGTTTTCCCTCTTTCCCATCCATCGTTTCCCAAAAATGTGGTGGTTCCGATAGCGGACTACTACATTGTCCTCCCCTTCCATCTGTATCCTCGTCGGCAACGTCTACAACATCTCTGGTGTTGTAGATGTTCATGGGCGAAGGTAACCACTTACCATCAGGAGGTCCTTCTGCTCGTTTGCTATTCGTTATCCATAAAAAAATAATAATAACTGTTTGTCTTAAGCAAGGCTTTTAGTTTCTTAGAAATTGAAGCAACCGCCGTTCAGGGCTGCTCGCCGTTCCCCCATATCATATTACATATACGTTTACGTATATACGTTTTTCATATATGTAATATGGTTAGGTAGAGAATACTTTGGGTAATGGAGGTGAGTGTTGGTTATAAAAAGCGCTCCTTTATTTTACCTTGTGTCTAATATATAATACTCTAGATAAAATAATAAAATTAAAATTGGATAGCGAGGAAATAGGATTGTATAGTAGATTTAGTGATACTGTATTTAGCATTATATAAAAATTGTTTAAGTGAATTGAAATGTCATATCGAGGGTCCCTTACCAATTTCATATGTAAATAGTTCATTCATCACGGGAATCAAGTTCTAAAGATTTTCCCGTACTTTCTATATATCTCTTTGCTTTAATAAAAAGATAAACTGTTTTGTGATCATAACTATGTTGTCAGACTAACGTAGTTTGTGGTTACTTAAGCAAATGGAAATAAATTTATAATCACTAAAAAAAATCTTGAAGATGTAACTACAAATTTATACTTTTCATATTTTTCCTTTACTTGTGATATTGCATTGCATCTTGCCGAGTGTTATGCTTGTAGGTCACTAGAACGGACGAGCATGACAACGTATAAAACATGACATAGTTAAATTTACGGGCACACTTATGCGTTCATTTTGTATCACATCATCATGAAGTACAAATATAAGCTTATAATGGTTACTTTAAACCATAAATTTCTCGTTTTTTCCTTTATATATACAATAATGATTCTACATCAACGGGAAGTATCCTATACCTATGTGACCGTTTATTACTTTATCAGCATCAATTATCCTTTATAAGCAGCTCTTTTTTTGATTGAAGTTGGCTTAGAAGTTTGACTTTTTCTTTCATCCAAGAGACTGCATTAAATAATACTCTTTTTATACTTCTTCGCGTCTACGCTTTCATGAGAAACGGAGTCAGAGGCGGATGAACAGAGAGACAGATGGACAACAATGTAATCTTATAAGGGTTTTTGTTTGGAGATATAGTAAATGCCTCGTGACCACGTGATTTACCATGTGCAGAAGACAATTAACAATCTTTAGTGGTATGAGACGGGAGGCGGAAAATAATCGGGAGACATTGAGGCGGCGTCTCCTCACCCCACGCACACGCCTCTACACTCCACAGATGTCGCGGATTCACCCATTCAGAAAATCTTATTATGCCTCGTGGTAAAACATTAACAAGCAAAATATGAAGTTGATTTATGACGGGACTTACCTATATGTCAAAAGATTTATATCACTATATTAATAATTTCTATAATTTACTTATGAGTCCTTAAAACTTACACATATGGAAATGTAATACATACTAACATGACTTAGAAATAAAAGTAATAATAAAAACTTATCCTAACATAAAAAATCCTAAACAGATTACACAAATTAAAATATATAGTTTTTTCGTACATGATTGTGACTACAGTCGTTTATTAAGTTACTTCTTTCTTTCATTTCACATACTATACAATCCTAAATATAAATAATATCTGAAGTGTGATCTAGTTATTGGATTCTTGTTGCAAATTTTCTTATAACAATTATTTTTTTATATATAATAAATAATTAATGATTATTATAATTATAGGAAATAATTATATTTTATAGGAGTTTTTCATTTTTATTTTCAGGAGGCTAACATGTTAATTGAAAGATTAATTAAAATATTTCAATATTTCCTTTAGCTATATTATAGTTAGCTTCACAAAAAAAAAATATAATTTTAGGCTTGGGACACCTATTTATTATTGAGTATAAGTTATTTAAAGAATTATGACCAAGAAAGGAAGGCAAAGATTGAGTGTGAAGCTTTACAGGTTTAAAAGAAAATGTTTTTTTATTTTTAATTATATTTATTAATAATATTTGCTTATATACTATTTTCGTTTAATTATTTTACAAAATTATGGTGATTTCGAATATTCATTATTTATCACAAAGTTCAGAGGAGGCGTCAAGTCTACGTTAATAATAATTAGTCAAAAGTAAAAATAGAATTATGATAATCTAAATAGGACGCCGCGAGCGCGTGCGAGGGAGCGGCGCCCGCGACGGCCTCGCCCGACGGTCCTCCGGCGGCGCACATAGTAACCGAGGAGAGAGGAAGAGCCGACACCGCCCGGCGCCGGCGGAGGAACGGGGCGTGGACTAGCTGCGCGGGGCTCAGCGCTGAAACAGCGGGTTGGGGAAGTCGGGCGGATGCGGCAGGGGCGCAGGCGGAGGCCGCGCGCGGCGCCACGCCACCAGCCAGCACGCCACAGCGGCCGCTACCGCCACTAGCGCTAGCAATGCCGTCAACGCTAATGCAACCGCGAGCCCCGCTGCTGAAACGCAAACCTCGCCACCGCCTTCCACCGCTGTATTGGATCCATCCCTTTGTCGCGCCGCACGCGACGGGTCTCGTCGTTCCAGCGTCAGGATTTGGTTAGACTCGACTGTTACCTCCTCGCGAAGTTGGCCCGCAAGAGGACCATCGCTTTCGATAGTTTCTCGTTTACGACGTTTTCCGAACGCATCGAAACCGCGACAATTTACCTACAAATGAATACAGTTTTTACAAAATCAACAGTGTTAAGGAAATACTGTCAAAAACGAGTATGTATGTACAAATATATTTACCGGTTGACACTTTCCGAAACATACACGTATGTTACATTGGAATCTTATATTGTCGCTGCTTGGAAATTTGAAAGCATTGAAAGCCGCTCTCAACGCACTTCCATCATCACTTCTTTCCCATTCTCCAAAGATTGCGGCGTCTGTAGCACATCCATCTTCATCAGTGACAGTATATTCATTTTCTATGTTTGTCGCTACTTCACTAGTCTTGGCGATACAGCTTCGGGCAAATCCACCATATATGCCTGCAAAAGTTTTTTTAAACAATTATAAAAGTACTAAATACATAGATGCTAAATTCTCTTTGGTTATTTGGTAATAACCAAAGAGTAGGAATGAATGAAGGTATTAATAAAAATAATCCTTTATATATTTTTTTTCAAATTATAATTTTTGGCCATTTTGAGACATCGGGACCGGGTTCTACTGAAAACGCGATGGTTGTACTCTTAGGTATGAAGCGAAAAGGAAATTGAAGCGCAAGCTATTTTGACACACATATTAATGAAATATTTTTGTAATTTTGTATTTAATTTTTTTAAATATACGTAAACACTAGTTATCTTTACCCTGCTTTCTTATCATGGGAAATGCCCCAAATATTATCTTTTAATCTATATACAAATAATTATTATCTTAGAATGTAATGAATGTATTATATATATTGCACTGTATTTTTCGCTTGTTCTTACGAAACGCTGGCACCCCGGATGTAACGTGGCGTGATCACTATAAGAAATAAGGCAGCCTTTGCATTACATACTCGTATATTATATTGGATTATATTGTATATTATATTACATTATTCCAACGAACTGTCCAGGAATAGGTTTAGAGTAAATTTGTACACGGTAGAGGTAGGCGCGAGAGGTAGGAACGAAATTTCTCTATATTCCACTAAAAGATCAGGGCCTGTCTAGACTTATTATCAGTTCATTTCTATTAGTAGGATCTTTTCAAATTTGGTTAGGTAGAGAGAGGAGCGCAGACAGTGGAGGTGAACGTTAATGCGCATTTTAAACGGGCCCCTTAAACCTACACTAGGGTCGTAAGTCCCAGGCACTCTCCAAACTTCTCTCTCAGCAACACGATGGGCCCAGCACCCGCACGGCGAATCCATGGATTGCTAAGGAGTTTCTTCTCTTTGTATACATATGTCATATTTTTCTCCCGTAAAGAGTATTTATGTTTGGTTATTTGTTAGGTAGTGGAGTGCAAGCCAAACTGAACTATCTCATAAAAACTTGGTGGGTGGTATTTAACACATTATTCGGAATTACGCATAATAAAATGTCATTACAGATGACGAACTATAACGTTTTAAAACAAAATTTCACATCCTTGCATTAAGTAAATTTAGAGATTTATGAGGTTCTCTCTTCCTAAGCTTGTATATGTAACCTTATAGATGTACGTGAGTACTTTATTTTTATAACTAATAGATAGTATTAAACGAAATACCATATTTATATTAGTAATTTATATATTCTATGATTAACTATTCATTATTGTGGCTATATCGGTTTTCATCCACCCGTTCTTGCTTGAATCACAATTTATTTTTTTAATTTATTAATTTATAAATATATATATATATATATATATATATATATAAAATATGTTATTTGATAATGGAAGTTGATTTAGTGGTAGACCACTTTGCTTTTTATTTCTTGATTTCCTACTAACGAACAATACAGTCTACACGTTCTACTTAGTTTATGCTTACAAAGTCGACGTCACGCAATTACAACTTAATTTAAATAAACTCTAGTTGCGTTGCCTAGTTTATAAGATCGAAGCACACAGACAGACAGCAGAGGCGACTTTGTTTTAAACCATGTAATGTTTCAGAATGCTTACTCGATGGTTGAACATCCACTTGCAGGACGAGATTTTCGCCGATCTCTGCGGAGTTGACTTGGTCGCCAGTGCGCGACACTATGCGCATGGAGCAGGTGGGCGGTGGGCCGGTATTGGCGATGGTGCCGGCAGTTGTCAACATTGACACATTAAACGCAAGTGTCACATTCTGCTCTCCAGTCTTGTATATACATTTAATATGGAAAGCTTTGGCGTTTGATGTCACTAGTTTGGGATGTTTTTGCATCACAAGAACGAAGCTCGCCAATCCCTGTAAGCAAGTTTATAGTAAATTGATCTTATTTTTATATTTATCTATTATTATAGATCTTATGTTTATTTTTATAATTTGTTTACAACTAACACCTTCTAGGGATACTAGATGATATTTCAATTATACTCACGTTAACATGAACCAATCCGCAATCTCCAAATAATACAGTAAAGTCTACTGGACTTTCTTGATTTTCAGAAGTGTGAACTACAAGACGGCATCGTTCATCTTTGCTGTAACCTTTTACGTACAAGACTCCATTGAAGTCCTTAATCTTTAAGCTAACTTTTACTCCATTAGCAAGGCAGTATACCTTAAAAAAATGATCATAATAAGACTTGAACAATAGTATAGCGGATACAAAAATTTATAGCTAAAAAAGTTAAAAGTACCTGCATCTCAGGGAGGGGGAAGTCAGTTCTATAGGTCATATTAGAAGTAGAGGTAGCGTTGCAGTGGACTCTGGGGTTACCAAAGTACCCAGTAATACAAGTGCAACGTGACCGATGCGCGACACCTTCACACGTGGCATGTAGTCCACAGGGTTCAGCTTCGCATGCCAGCACGCACTTCCCGTTAATACACCGCGATTTATCGTCACATTCGCTGTCAGCGCGGCATCCGGCTGCGACACATATGTCTCCACGGGCGGTGAACCCGCGTTCAGAGTTACACACGCAACGCCCTCTTATATCTACCACTCTACCTTCGTATTCTAGACAAGGTATGCATTCTCCGTTTTCATTAACGCCTTGTCCCTGAACGCATTTCGTAATAGGAGCTGCAAAAAAAAATATATATATAAATATAGGATTTTAATCTTTTAAAACAAATAACAAAATGTTTTATTACAGAAATATATTTACGTTTAAAAGGTGTACATTCTGCTAACGCATTTCCTCTAAATCCAGATATACATTCACATATCATCGTTTTGACTGGTAACGTGTCGATAACTTTACATTCGGCATTTTTACCACAGGGGTTTATTTCTAGACATGGGTTAACACACTTATTTGACAAGCAAGCCGTTGATGGCGGGCAATCTAAATCTGTATTGCAGATTATTTCTGTCTTATTGCATCCTTCGCTTGTGCCTTGATATCCTGGGGGACATATACAATACAATTCGTGAAGATGCACTCGGCACTTAGCTGGTTCATCACAAGTGTCTCCAGCGCAAGGATCTATGCATTTTGAGTTAATACATGATTTAGGTGGTGGACAGTCCGAATTAGCACGACAGCTGATCGGAGTGCAAGCTAGACTTGGATTACCAAATGTGCCAAATTCACAACGACATGAGGCACGATGTTCGATTCCATAGCACTCCGCAAATTGTCCACAGATATTGGGTTCTACTTTGCAAGCGGGTACGCAGCGTTTGTTGATACACGTTTCATCATCTGCGCATTGATTATCCGATTGACATGCTTTATCATAACAGCCGGTACGAGGGTCTCCAATAAAACCAGGTCGACATGCGCAGATTGGTTTGTGATCCCTTATTTGACAGTCAGTATTTGGTCCGCAGTCACATGGATTTTTACAGACAGACGTTATGCACGCAAGATTAGAATTACAATCATTGTCAATTTCGCATGCTTTTTCTAAAATTGAAGTAGCTGGTTTACAAACACCTTTTCCGCTACTGATATACCCAGGTGGACATGAACAGATCATAGTGCGTACAGGTAGTGTGGGTGACACTTCACACTGCGCGGGTTTTGAACAAGGCTGTAAAACTGTACAGGGGTTTACACATTTTGCTGTTAAGCAAGCTAATTTGTTTGGACAATCTGCATCAACGTAACATTCTGCTGTTTTTTGAAGGCTACATTCTACGTATGGACTGCCAGTGTACCCGGGTTTACATTTACAAACACTGAGATGGTTACGGACTAAGCATTCGGCGTTATTACCGCAAATATCTCCAATATGGCATGGATTAACACATCGATGCGCACGACACTGTTTGTCAAGGGGACAGTCGCCATTAGATCTGCATTCTACAGCTACGCAACCTAAATAAGCATCTCCTTCAAATCCAGAGCGACAACGGCAAAATGATTGAGAATTTTCCACGAAACATTCGGCGTTAGGTCCACAAGTACTATTCAAAAGGCAAGGACTTATACAGTTTCCATTAATACAGGCTTCACTTGACTCACACTCTAAGTTTGTGCGACATCCTACAATACGGCATTGATGATACGGATTGCCATCAAAACCGTCGCGACATGAACAGACTGGTCTGTGATTACGGATAAAGCAATCAGCGTTTTCTCCACAGCTGCATGGGTTTCTGCAGATTCTGTTAATACACGACTCCTGATCGTTACAATCGGTATCTGAGGAACAACTTAAAGGTGGTAGTTGAGTTGCCTTGCATGCTCCATTTTCATCAGTTATGTAACCCTCTGGACATCGACAGATCATTGTTCGGAAAGGAACACTGTCTGAGACAGTACAACGAGCGTTTACGGCACACGGTTTTAATTCTTCACAAGCGTCGCGACATTCATCTTTAAGGCAAGCGTAGCCGCTAGGACAGTCGTAGTCCATTCTACATTCTGGTTCACCTAGTATTATAGCCCTTTCACAGTGCGACAACGGATCGCCTTGGGGTAATGCTGGTGGACATTTACACGATGCAGCATGGTTGCGAGCAAAACAATTAGCGTTGTAGGCACACGGATTTCCACCTTCAGGTGAGCAAGCGTTCAGACAAACACCTGTTATGCACACGCTGTCATCATTGCAGTCGGAGTTGATTACACATTCTGTAGCTTGACATTTGTCATAAGGATTACCAATAGTTTCTTTTGGACAACGGCACTTAGGTCGGTGACTTTCGCCGTAACACTCAGCATTTATGGCACATGGAGCTTCCAAGATACACGGATTGACGCAAGCTCCATTGTAGCACGTGTCGCTATCTTGACATTCAGAGTCAGATGAGCAGTCAACTGAAAGACAATTTAATATGTAACTGATGTTATAAGGCTGTTTTGAAATATATACCGTAAGAATATTAATTAACGCCTTACCTTTTACACACCCAATGTATGGATTTCCGGAATGATTAATTTTACAAGCACAAACTGGATGATGCCTTATGACTGTACATTCTGCGTTAGTGCCACAGAGGCAGGGACTAACACAAACCTTGTTAACGCAAGCTTGAGACAGTGGGCAGTCGGAGTTGGCTTTGCAACCAACCGGAATTATGGACTTGTCTTGAGCAGCTGTAAATGAAAATATTAGAAATGTAAAAGAATATAGGGGATAAGTTATATAGTTTAATTTAATTGTAAATTGTTACAATTTTATATTAATATGATACTCACGCGGCACACAACGTTTGTTAGCATCACCTGTATACCCTCTAGGGCAAGAACAGAGTGGAATATGATCTATAACCCGACATAAAGCACCAGTTCCACACGCATTATCACAAGGATTGGCGCATGTGCGGTCATTGCAAGCTTGTTCTGGTCCACAATCTTCGTCCTTATAGCACTCTGCAATTGTTGGCTGCCTAGCTTCTATTAAAAAAAAAGTATTTTGTTACAACAATCCTTAGCACATATTTATTGTAATTAACTATATTATTTGATACTTAGCTAAGTATTACATGTGAATTAAATATAAATATATATTACCTGGGTTACATTCTATTCTTGGATTACCAATATATCCTGGAGGGCAATTACATCGAGATATATGGTCGGTAGACTCGCAGAGTGCGTTGTATCCGCACGGCAAGGCTTTACAAGCATCTACACATTTGCCACGACGACAAATCTGACTGCTAGCGCAATCTAAGTCGGCGGTACATTCAGCTTCTGGTAGCGTTCGGCATCCACTAACAGGGGCGACACGATCGCCGTCAGGGCAAACGCAGGCTACTGCGCGTAGCGGCAGTATGTCGACGGTTTTACAGAGCAAGCCAGTTTCACAGGGATTCCCATTGCACAAATCCACACATCGACCATTCAAACAGCCGAGAGGGCGCATGCACTCCGCGTCAGTGGCGCACTCGTACGACAAGTCTATAGACGTGCAGCCGCGATTGTATGCGTCGCCGCTGTATCCAGATGGACAGGAGCAAATAGGCCGGTGGAGGCTAGCCGTACAGATAGCTCCTGATGCACAGCTGTTTTCTGAACAAGCCGGTTGGCAGAATTGATTTAGTCGGTTACATATCTGAGTGTCATCACAATCTTCGTTGTATTGGCATTTTCCTGAAATGCAAGCGCGATGAGGATCTCCCTGAGTTCCAGGTGGACAGCGGCAGGTAGGCGTGTGAGTGATAACTTTACAAATTGCGTTACGACCGCAGTTATCTCCGAGGGCACATGGATCGCGACAGTATCCGTTTATGCAGCTCTTATCGAATGGACAGTCATCCTCAGAAGTACACTCCGCTGTAGAACATTTAAATAAAAATTACAAATTATTACTTAAAATAGATTATTTTCAACCCTTAAGATAGTTTTTATCTTTTAGATTGAAAATAATCTATTGCTTATTAATGTAATATGTATAAATACACATAACAAAATATAAATGGCAGAAAATAATCTTACGAGAGTAGCAAGAGCGTGCGGGGTCACCGGCGGTGCCCGGTGGACAGCGGCAGCGAGCGCGGTGGTCGTGAGCCTCACAAAGCGCGCCGGCGCCACACGCGCCCGCGCACGCCGACACGCAGCTACGCGCTACGCACGCTTCTGCCGCTCCACACTCAGAGTCCAACAAGCACATCGCTCCCGATACATCTATTTAAAGGACAAACACCACATTTTGTAATATTGTTTATATATAAGCGTATTTATATATAATTATTTGGAAAGATACTTTTTTTACATATTACTTAATACTTAGTATTTACCAGAGGCGAGGGGTGTTTCATTAAAGGTAAGGTAACCTGTTCCAAAATAATTCTTATTCCTATCTAAATATATATCTCTAACCTACCTGTATAATGGCTAAATCCCACTAGAAATTTTTGTGTGCGCATCTACTTCATTAATATTTTCTTATTTGAAAAAATATTTGTGACTTAGATAAATTTCTGGAGGGAACTGGATGGAAATCGAGCTGAAGGGACCCTTCGCCACTGATATTTACGCACAGTTACTTGTAAGTTTTGTACTTCGACTGCCTTATATACTACTTACTTGGCTTGCACGCTACGTTGGGGTCGCCCTGCAGAGGTGGCACGCAAACGCAGGAAGCGCGGTGCGCTCTGGCATGGCACTCAGCGCCGATACCACACGCTTGTTCGCACACTTGCCTGCAATGTCCCTGAGAGCATTCTTCTTCGTCTCCGCATTCCGAGTCCTCTGAACATTGTCCCCCTTTGAATAACAGTAGACAGGATTAAGGGAGTTTATTCAAATATTATAATTTATTTATATTACAAAATGTAGCCTATTACTAACATTCGTAGTTAATTCTATTTTTATAAATAATATGTAAGTATAACGAAATGTTTTCATATAAGGAGATAGCAAGTGCTAGTACAAATTTGTGATTATTTACAAAAAAATGTGTATCATACAAAATTTATAACATATTTTCATATACATACGTTCAATTTAATAATTACATCCAATATTTGCTCCATGTTTTACTAATATAAATATGAAGTTACAAGTCCTGAAAACTTAATATGTGATCAAAATTAAATGTTTTTATTTAAAATAAGCATATTCATAAATAATTTATATTTTTTGAACGTCAAATAAATTATCATCTTTACTTTACTAAAGTTAATACCTCGGATCTGAAAAGAACCGGCGAAAGAAAAAGATCAGCGGGCATCTGTTTTCAATTCACCAATTTACAGATATACAATTAATGTATTAGTAAAATAATACTTCTGTAAAAAACTGGAGCCAACATTTATTCCTAAGGCATGTTACCCCATTTATAAAATCATGAATGAATGAATCACCTTTATCACATAAACGTCGTATCACACATTTTTTAAATTGTGATGAAAGAACAAGAACATTTCTGGGCGGTTTCTGAGATTCTAGTGTAAAGCGTACGTTTTATCGTAAGTAATCCCGTTGTTCTATGAAAAACTAATTGAACCGATGCAATTGAGTTGCAGGCGTAGTAAGCGAATGCTTATTTCTGGTATTAAAATAAATTTTAAACATATACCAATATTTAGAATTTATATGGCTTACGCTTACTTGGATTGCATTGTACAGATGCGTCACCAGTTAAAGGTGGTGGACACTGGCACACAAGCGTCCTGAAAGGCAATGTATTTGCGACGCGACAAACGGCTCTCTCGCCGCAAGATGTTGAATCGCATGGATTTTTGCAAGATCCTTGAAGGCACGCAAGTCCTGGACCACATTCAGCGTCTTCATTGCATTCTATATGGTCTTCAACTAAAAAATGAAGATTAAATATCTTAATAAAAAAAAATTCCTTAGAAAAAAGAAATAAATTTTAAGTATAACTTGACATGTCTATACAGAGTTAAGGATTAGAAAATATTGCTTTGCTATACCTGCTTTGCACTCTATTGTCGGATTTCCACGAGTTCCACGCGGGCACTCACACGTAGGGACATGGCTTACAACTTTACAAGAAGCTCCTAAAGCGCATGCTCCAGGACAAGGGTCTTGACATATTCTTGCCCTACAAGCTAACCAATTGGAGCAATCATTATCTATAGTGCATTCGTCTTTGTGACATACACTCCAGGGGTCACCAGTAGCGCCAGAGTTACATTCGCAGGAGGCAATGTGTCCACGCGGAACACAGTGAGCTTCAATTCCGCAGCGCATGCGCAAGCATACTTTAACGCAGGTACCACCTTCACATCCTTCGTCATCTGGACAGTCATTGTTGCTGTGGCATTGAACTATAAAAAATATTAAAGATATTTTTTATAAAAAATAAGCCAAAGAAGCTCTGTTTTCGTATATTCAGTAATATCTATTTCTAGTTTTAGTAACTAAATTTTAATTTCGTTAACTTAATACATCTTACAAAAATGATGTTGTATTTTATTCTGTTCTAGCAAAAAGGTTTATGTTTATATTGTTTTACTACCTGAATAACATCCAATATAGGCCTCTCCTTCATATCCTGGCAAGCAAGCGCAACGTGCTCTATGCTGTTTAGCAACGCATCGAGCGTTTACTCCGCAGTTGGTTGGACTACATACTGGTATGCATTTGGAGTCTACACATGCGGCATTATCTGCACATTGATCGTCGCGAAGACATTCAGGCAGAGGAGGTGCTGGTGTAATTGTAGTTATTTGCTCGCAGCGCACAAATGAATAACCAGTGTAGCCCACAGGACAAGAACAAACAGCGGAGTGTCGGATACCAGAACAAACAGCGTTGATACCACAGGCGTTAATACATGGATCTGAACATTTTCTATTGATGCAGGCACGATCTCCAGAACAATCATCGTTAACTATACATTCAGGGTAGGTACAGAAACCATCCCGACATGTTCCATGTGGTCCGCAAGGGTTAGGATCACACGGATCGTACACCGTGGGACTTGTTGGTAGAATATCTAAAAATATATAGTTTTTATTAAAGTTTTAGCGTAAAATTTTATTAAATTATGAAATATAAAAGGTATAGAATTATTTTACCTCTGATTCTGCAACTAAGGAAGGGGTCGCCGGTAGTAGTCGGTGGGCAGGAGCATATAGGTGCATGGTCAAATACTTGACAAACTGCACCATTTCCGCAGGCGCCGACACAAGGATCAATACATTTATTACGCACGCAAGCCCGATCGCGTGGACATTCGGAGCTTACTACGCACTCTGGGCGACATCCCGTAGACGCAGCATTTCCACTTGTGCCACTTGGGCAGGAGCATAAAGCGTTATCGCTGACAACCGTACAAATTGCACCCGGTCCACACGGAGACGGCGTACAAGGCGGAGCTAAGAATAAAAGTCAATAATATATAATAATAGATTATATAGTATATATTACATCAATATTTGTATAAATTGTTATTTATATACATTTTAATATTTTATGTTACCTGAAACGACGACGTCACATCTTTCGAAGGCATTTCCCTTCGTTCCCAGTGGACACGAGCAAAGTGGTATATGGTTTATAGTTTCACATTCCGCTCCGATTCCACATGTTCCTTGGCAAGGGTCACGGCAATGAGATCTTATACACGCACGGTTTGGTGAACAGTCTGAGTCTGCTAAACATTCAGGTCTACAGCCTGTGTACGGATCACCACGTAGATTTGCCTCACACTCACAGGAAGCACTAGTTCCTCGCGATCTACAAATTGCACCAGGACCACACGGAGATGGATTGCACGGGTCATTCGGTAGTTTTGCTGTAAAATCAAGTTTATATATATTAATGTAACAGCTATGGCTATATAAGAAAGCAAATAAGGCAAGCAGGTGTGCTTAGTTGACGAACGATCCAAATAAAAATACATGAGCCCTCTAAGTTTCGCAAAATAAAACCCATGCCTAAGCTTTAAGTGCGAAAACATAAGAAGGTCCCGACATCTATACCTTAAAAAATCAACTAAAATATATTTGATATTTTGTCTAACGGTACAAAATTTAAATTCAATAATAAAAAGCAATCGTCCAGTTGAATCTATCTTACGAATAGTCCTAATGGGTCCACACTCAATGAAAGGATTTCCTGTACTTGACGGGGGACATTCACAGTGAGGTTCGTGAGTAATAGCATTGCATACAGCATTCAATCCGCACGCTCCAGGACATGGGTCAACACAACGTCTGTTTAAACACATAAGATTTCTGGCACAGTCATTTGATGTAAAGCATTCAACATGACAAAATGGTGGAACGCCAAAATAACCGGATAGGCACTGACACGTAGCGTTAACGCAAATTGCATTAGGCCCACATTCTTGACATGAGGATTGTTTTTCGTGCTCCTGGCCTGCAACTATAGATAGAAATGTATTTAATCAGATTGTTGGAAAAAATGATAAAAATTTAAGTGATAATGGCTAAATACAAGTTAGGGTACCTTTAAAGCATCGGATGAATGGGTCCCCAGTATACAGATTAGGACAGCTACAAATTGGAGAGTGTGCACTAATACGGCAAATAGCATGTGTTCCACAAGATCCAGGGCAAGGATCTTTGCATTTATTATTTCGACACGCGAGATTTTGTGAACAATCAGAATCAAATCGACATTCAGGCCGACAACTTGGTGGTTCGTTAAACATTGCTGATCGACATGAACAATGAGCTACTGTTCCTGATGCCCGGCATACACTATTTGGTCCACATGGATTTGGTGAGCAAGGATCTAATATAGCAGGTGCTGCAAGAAAATAAATCATATTTGATTTAATAATTGATTAAACATTTGATGAAAGCAGTTGTAATTATGCGTAATTCTTACTAAGACTAACCTGCAATTCGACGGCAAGCAACAAATGGATCTCCTCGGAGTGGCGTAGGACATTCACAAATTGCCAAATGATTATATACGTTACACACAGCATCTACACCACAAGCATCTTTACAAGGATTTATACATTTGAAGTTTATACACGCCAGACGTTTCTCACATTCATTATCAGTTGTACATTCTGGGCGACATTCTACGTAAGGATCTCCATGATATTCCGGAATACATGAGCAAGTGTTGTTGTTACATACTGCATTAATACCACATGGGGATGTCGTGCATGAGTCAGGGAGGCTAACTATATCTGTGAATATGTACAGTATAATTTGATAAAAGATTTATGAATTACTTACTTATAGAGAAAAATATAAATGAAAAAAATATTACCTTTTTCAATTTCATAACATCCTACGAATGGATCTCCACGGTAGCCTGATAAGCAAGAACACATAGCAAGATGATTCGTCGCCCGACACTCCGTGTGGCTACCGCAAGAACCAATGCAAGGATCGACGCATTTTTCACGCACGCATGCTTTATCTCTTGAACAATCTTCATTGATTGTACATTCTGGAGAACAACGCGGAGGAACGCCTATGTACCCTGTCTTACAACTACAAGATGCTGATCCATCTAAATCGCGACAAACAGAATATGGTCCACAAGGATTCGGCTCACAGGCCAACGGTGCAAATGGTAATTTCTCCTCTTTAATACATCTAATAAAGGGGTCTCCTTCAAACCCTATTAAGCAAGTACAATAGGGACTGTGACGATGTACACGACATTCAGCGTTTTCACCACAAGTGCCTAAGCATGGATCAATGCACTTCTGTCTAATACAGGCCTTATCTAGTGGACATTCTGAACTAGAAACACATTCTGGACGACAGTTAGGAGGGCTTCCTAGGTATCCAGGTTCACAAGTACAAATAGCTTCTTGATTGTTAGCCTTGCATAAACTGTAAGATCCGCAAGGCGTAGGACGGCAGGGTTCTTTAGGTATTTCTAAAACAAATGGTCAACGTTATCATGTAGCATTTTTAATAGTTATATAATATGTTTTTAATAACCATTTTGTTTTTACTATTGTTCGAATAATTATAGTTATCTATATATGTACTGAAGGGTAAAATTTCACTAAAAGTAACGCTTTGTAAAACAGTGCTTACCTTCCTATCTACCTAATTTCCTACCTACCTACCCATTTACCTATCTACAGCAAGTAAGAAATTAAAATTTCTATTTTATTTGTATTGCGAAATTGAAGTACTTTGGCGAAAAACGTGTGAGTTTTGTTTTTTCTTTTATGTAATAAGACCAGGCAAACGAGCTAGCGGGTCACCTGATATTAAGTGATTACCGCTACCGATGAACATTTACAGCACCAGAGGTACCATCAATGCGTTGCCGGCTTCAAACAAATTTATTACCCGCCTATTACTTACTTTGAACTACTATTACTTTGAACTTTTTTTCTAACTTTTAGATGCAGTTAAATTTACAGTTTAACATAATTTAATTTTGGTTTTTGTTGTTGTAGATTTGAATTGGTCTTTTCCGACCCGTCAGATTTGATTACAACGTGACTTCTGAAAATCTTTCAAGAATTGAGGGTACACTACTATTCGTTTGATATACTATTATAAAATATACTTTGTATATTTTATAATAGTAAAAATATAAAGAAAAGCAGCTTCACGATTTATCCTGTAGCTACACCAGGGTCGTCAAAAAGAACAAAGTGCCAAGACACTCCGTTCCCCGCAATATTTTTTATGAATTTTAAAAAACGCATCCATTATAATTGTATTTTTAGCTCATTATTTAGGGTATAATGGCTTCCACATAAAAATAGATATATCTATTTTTACTGCGATTGCATATGCAATCGCTGACTTTTAGTGACGACTATTTTATAAAGGATGTCCCAAAATTAACGCAAGATTTGAATTTGCTGATTATTTACAAATCTTGCGTTAATTTTGGGACACCCTATACCAATAATTCTGTATTACGTTATGTTTGTGTAACTTTTTAACTTTAGGCAACGGTCGCCAAAATAATTTTCAGAGGCAATTTTTTTCCGTTTAACTATTTTTGCGGGAAAGAATAAGCACCCACCAGACATTTATAATATTAATAGGATAATAGAACTTACCTCGAATTTTTAAAGTGCAGCGGTCGTATGGATTACCTTCATAGCCTGCTTTGCAGTTACATTTAGGAACATGATTTACTGTTTGACAGTTAGAGTTAATTCCGCAAGAGCCTAGGCAAGGGTCTTGACATTTGTTGCTGATGCATGCTAGATTTTGCTGGCAATCGGAATGAAGCAAACATTCTGGTCTACATCCTTCGTAAGGATTTCCAATGAATCCATTTAAGCATACGCAACTTGCAGCAACATTTCTTTCCTGACATACAGCATTTGGTCCGCACGGATTTGGTAAACATGGCTTGACGTATTCTATAGGGGTTTGAACCACTAAAAATTTAAATTATTTATTAGTCGTATTTTTAATTTAAAAATTATGTTTTTTGGGCCAAATGTTTTCTAAGTTCAAAAAGAATTTCTTTCTCTTCTAGTAGTATTTTTTGAATTATAATGTATTAAATTACAACACTTCAAATTCATTCCTTTAACTTTAAATATTTTATTTATGAATTTGTAAATCAAAAGAATAACTTAGTGATTCAAAAGAATTCATTCGAATTGTAAAAGAAGTGTAATATTGAAATTCAAAAAACTGAATTTAATGCGTTAAAGAATGTTATTGGACTTTAAAACATTATATATTTAACCATTAAAATCAGATGTATATAAACGGTACAATATAAATACGTATTTTACCTTTTATCGGAGAGCATTGATCAAACGCATCTCCTTCATATCCCTCTTGACAAGAGCAAATTGGTGAATGACTAATAACTCTACAAAGTGCATTCTGTCCGCATGCGCCTACACAAGGATCTAGACATTTATTGTTAACACAAGATTTGTCGAATGTACATTCACTATTTGTGACACATTCTGGTCGGCAGTATGGAGGATTTCCAATAAAATTATTTAGACAAGTACATGATGGTTTCTCGGCGACTTCTCGACACAGAGAGTTCGGACCACAAGGAGAAGGATTGCACGGTTTTTGTGTTGTAGGCATCACATCTATAATAAATTTTGATATAATTGAAATAAAATATATTTCTATTCTAATATAATAATATTACAAATTAAAGTTTAGTTACTTACCAAATATCGCCAGGCATTGAGTGAAAGGGTCACCTGTTAAACCGTTTCGACAATAGCATATTGGTTTGTGATTGTGTACTTTACATTCAGCATTAATTCCACACGATCCACGACAAGGATCAACACACTTTTGGTTGGAGCATGCCATTGCACTTGTACAATCAGAATCGACTAAACACTCTGGACGGCATGATGGAGGCATTCCGATATACCCTAAGAAGCATGAACATACTGCTTGATCATGTAACGTACGACATTGACTGTTTGGCCCACATGGAGAGGGACTGCATGGATTTTTTGTTTGTTGTTCGACTGAAATAATAACATAGTTTTTGAAAGGAATATACAGAAAGTAAGGAATTAATATTAAAATATTTATTTTCTTACTTTCTTTATATGCACATGAGAAAAATGCATTTCCTATTGTATTTAATGGGCAACTGCAAATAGGAATGTGGTTCGAAACTTCACATGTAGCATTTTGACCACATAGATTCACACATGGATTAATACATTTATTGTTTACACAAGCAAGACTTAAAGCGCAATCAGAATTGTGAGTGCACTCTGGTCGACAGCTTAGATAAGGATTGCCAAAGTAGTTCTCTTTACAAGAACAAATTCCATTATTACAATCAGTGTTTGCGCCACATGGATTAGGATTACAATTGTCATAGACAGTAGGTATGGTTTCTGAAAAGAATTAATATAAATATTATTTTCAAAATGGATCCATTTTTGAATTATTTATTTACATATAATGTAGTTGTTGTCGCTTAGTAAAGACCAATACAAGATATAAAAATTTTTTTTATATAATATAAATACTCTTGTAATTCTACTAAACTTGGTTTTAATGAGAATAAGTAAGGAATACATACCAATAATTTGTACAGCATGGCAACTGTCAAATGGATTTCCTGTATATCCTTCTTTACAACTACAAATAGCTGAATGCCGGTGTACATGACATATTGTCTGTAGGCCACATGAGCCAACACAGGGATTTTTACATTTATGGTTGATACAAGCGTTATTCATAGGGCAGTCAGAATTTATAGTACATTCAGGTCGACAGTTTGGTGGAAAACCTATAAAGTTATCCATGCAAGTGCACATTTGCCTTTGATTTATAATATGACATAATGAATTTGGACCACATGGAGATGGCGTACATGGATTGACATCAGAAGGAGGATTTTCTGCAAATAAATTGTTGAGTTAATACATATTTATTACAATAAGCTTATATTTATTTAATCACTTATATAACGTAGTATATTCATTATTAGAAAAAGGAGACTCTTACTTTCTCTTAAAATACATTTGGTAAATGGATCTCCTTCGTAATTTTGAGAGCAGGAACAGATTGGTGCATGGTTAATAACCTTGCACTCCGTATTTAGTCCACATACGTCAATACATGGATCGATACACTTTTGGTTTATACAGCTCTTTGATTTTTGACATTCTGAATTAACTGTACATTCCGGACGGCAATTTGGAGGTGATCCTATGTATTCAGGCATACAGGAACATGTAGCCACGTCATTATTGTTTTTGCAAATACTATTGCTTCCACATGGATTAGGTATGCAAGAGTTTTCCTGAATAGGTTCTATAATAACAAATGAATATTGTGATGTTATTTATTTAATATTATACATTAATTTTATATATTAAAAATTATATATTCTTACCAGGCTCATTTATAATTATGTGACAATATGAATATGGATTCCCTGTATATCCTGGAGAGCATTTGCAAATTGGTAAATGATTCACGACTTCACAAATAGCTGTAGTGCCACAAACTCCTGGACATGGATTTTCACATTTATTCTTAAGGCAAGCTTTGTTATATGGACAATCCGTATTTACTACGCACTCTGGTCGACACCCTTCGTATGGATTACCATAGTAGCCTGGTTCACACATACAAATAGCCGCACTACTAGATGTTACCCTACAACGGGCGTTGGCTCCACAGGGTGAGGGCTCGCAGGTATCTTTATGTGATGTTTCTATAGCTTGGTGGCATATAGTGAAGGGATCGCCGGTATAACCTTCTTCACATGAACACATGACTGTGTGGAGTCTTACTGAGCATATCGTGTTAATTCCACAAGATTCAGGACATGGGTTATTGCATTTGTAATTATCGCAAGTTTTGTCCGAGGGGCATTCTTCATTACTACTACATTCTCGTCTACAATTTGGAGGAGTTCCTTCGAATGTTGGTTGGCATGTACAAATATAAGAATCTCTAATAGGTTTACATACACTATTTGGCCCACAGGGATTAGATAAGCAAGGATTGATAGGCAGTTCTACGGTTGGCTCAACTGAAATCATACAATATATTTATATTAAATAAAAATCTTGCACTATTTTATATTGTTTAGATAGTTATTTACACATTCCAGACACTGAAATATAGTAGTTTCGTAAAAATCTCACATATTTTTTAGAGAGATAATTATATAATCCTATAGAAGAGTATGTAAGGGAGGTGAATGCTTAACTAAATAGGGCTAGGGTTGGATAGTCAAGTGCTCTACTATTTAAATTATGTGTAAATTAAAATTCTATTATGTGACCATTGTATGTAGGATCTTAAACAAGATTAACTAATTCGCGACCGCTGACGTGAATTCACGTCATTTAAAATTCTATTTCTGGTTGGCGTTGACGTGAATTCACTTAATATCAAATTATTATATTATATTTTCAACATTGATATTTCAAAAAATATTTTATACTTTTTATCCTCCCCTTGACGATACAAGTTTGCGATAACTAGCTGCAGAATTGAATCGTAGAAAATTAGCCAGTTGCAAATGTGTCGCAAAACCCACAATAATTAAAATTAATTTACCATAGCAATAATTAAATGGTGATCCTGTGTATCGGGGTGGACAAGAGCATATTGGATTATGATTTATCACGATGCAAATGGCATTTGTAGCACATGATCCTGGACATGGATCTTGGCATTTTTTGTTTATACAAGCCATCGATGGAGAACAATCAGCGCTCTGAATACATTCTGGTCTACAAGTCGGCGGATTGCCTACAAATCCTTGTAAGCATGAACATACAGCTTGATTATTAACTTCTCTGCAAATACTGTTTGGTCCACATGGAGATGGATCACAAGGTTTTGTAACAGAAACTGAAAATATTGAATAAATCATAATCATACATTTAAGTAAATAACGTTAATATAATTATATTTATTTAAAATAAATCGAACATACTTTGAACGGTGACGCATCGATCGAAAGCATCTCCAGTCATTCTACTTGGACAACTGCATACAGCAACATGATTATATACGTGGCATTCAGCATTTATTCCGCACATAGATATACAAGGATCCACGCATTTGTTACGGACACATGTCTGACTCGGAGAGCAATCTGAACTTAAAACACATTCTGGACGACAACCAAAGTACGGGTCGCCATGATATTCTGGCAAACACGTACATTCGCCATTATTTTTGCAAATGGCATTTGGCCCACACGGGGATGGATTGCAAGGATTGTCGTCATTTACGGGTTCTGCAAAATTATAAAAGAATAAAAATGTTAAGTTTTTATCCTGTCAGATTGTGCGACGTAAGGTTAGGTAACGAACAATTAAAGCCTAAACAATTATTAATCAACTGATTAATATTATTATACCGACTTGCAAAAGAAAAAAAAATTGTGTTATGGTGGTAAATATGGTTATT
The DNA here is from genome assembly GCA_033558755.1 of Philaethria dido. NCBI lineage: Eukaryota > Metazoa > Arthropoda > Insecta > Lepidoptera > Nymphalidae > Philaethria > Philaethria dido. The sequence goes on along the minus strand of JAKGSA010000211.1, from coordinate 492,832 downwards.
TTACCTGGTTTTATATCGCAATTTACGAAAGGATCTCCCCCGTAACCAACAGGGCATGAACAAACGGGTATATGGTTCACGACATTGCAAATCGCAGAAAGCCCGCATGAACCTTGACATGGATCGAGACATTTCATATTTATGCAAGCCTTGTCATTATTACAGTCAGTGTTAAGAATACATTCTGGTTTGCAATTTGGTGGACTGCCAAAGAACCCAATTAAGCATGTGCATGAAGGTATGCCTCCAATATCTCTACAATCAGCGTTAAGTCCACATGGTGACGGCAGACATGGATTGATAGGTTCCATTAAAACTGGTTCTCTTTGAACTACTTCACGACAAATTGAAAATGGATCTCCTGTAAAGCCTTCTTTGCATGAACATATAGTATTGTGTTTAATTATTCTGCAATCTGCATTAACTCCACATCCTCTAGGACAGGGGTCTAAGCACTTTAAGTTTTCACATATCTTATTGAGAGCACATTCAGAATTTGCAACACATTCTGGTCGACAATTTGGAGGTACTCCTTGGTATCCATTTAGACAAGAGCACAATGCCAAACTATTTTTATGTTTGCACTGGCTGTTAGGCCCACATGGAGATGGATCACAAGGATCAATGTTTTCAACTACAAAAAAAATATATATTTAATAATTATACGGTATGTATGGTATATATATATATATATACATAAAAAAAAAATAATATCTTACACATTGTCAAGCAAGCTGAGAAGGGATCTCCAGAGAATCCGGATATGCATGTACATATAGGATTGTGATTAACAACTATACATTTGGTGTTTCGCCCACATGCTCCAGGACAAGGATCAATACATTTTAGATTGGAACATGCCCTGTTAAGTGGACAGTCAGAACTTATTGTACATTCAGGTCGACAATTCGGTGGAGTACCAATGTAGCCTTTAGCACATATGCATACGGCATGACCGTTTATTTCTCTACAATGACTGTAAGGTCCACATGGTGACGGATGGCATAGATGTTGTGAAATAGTTTCTAAAAAAATTAAATAATTAATATAATATGTTAGATAATACGACACGAATATCAATCGACTAATTTGATGATTAGATGATTATAGGTTATTCATTTTTTGAAATACATACAACCATTATTTTTATTTATTTACTTTTGTAAGCATATGTTTACCATAAAAAGTGAATCAAGGCATTTTTATATTATTCATTTGTTCCATTACTATACTGTATCTAAGCAAACTCTCTATCATCTATGGTTTAACACAATACTACCAATAACACAATACTAACAAATGCTACCGATACGTTAAATGTATTTACAAAAACATAATTAAGGGAAATAAGGAAAACAGCAATATATATATATATATATATATATACCTGTTAACTTAACGCAGTAGTGGAAAGGATCACCGGTAGTTCCTGAGGAACACGAGCATATTGGTATATGGTTTACAACCTCACAAATTGCTTCACTTCCACATGTACCTATGCAGGGATCTTTACATTTGTTATTAATGCAAGCTTTATTGCGTTGACAGTCTGAATTTAGGACACATTCGGGTTTGCATCCAAAATAAGGATCTCCGTAGAATTCTGGTACGCAAGCACATACGCCGTCTTCACAGATTGCATTAGCTCCACAAGGAGATGCCGAGCACTTGTGAACAGGTTCAACATCTGTAAGAATATATTTAAAACGTTATTTATAATCCGCTTTGGAAATTTAAATTACGTGTTTAAAATATACTTTTTACGAATTATTTTTCAAAACTATTTACCTTTTATAACAAGGATGCAACTAGTAAATGGATTGCCTGTATAACTCGGCAGACAAGAACAAATTGGAAGATGATTATTAACTAAGCACTCAGCATTATTTCCGCATGCGCCTGGGCAAGGATCAACGCAATTATTGTTTATGCAAGCCTTGTTTGCACTACATTCGGAGTTGACAGTACACTCTGGGCGACAGTTTGGCGGTGTACCAATGTACGTCGGAAGACAACTACAGCGAGGAATGCCATTATTTTGCTCGCAACGGGCGTTGGAACCACATGGAGATGGTATGCATGAATTAACATCATAATCCGGTACTAATAGAGACGTTGGTTCTGAAAATTAAATGTGTCTTTGTAATTTAAACATTACCTTTTCATTTATGTATAAGATATATTCTAATTGTTATTTAATACATACCTGGCATACAAAATGAAAAAGGATCCCCTGTGTAATGTTCTTGACATGAACACATAGGGTTATGAGCAATGACTCTACAGTTAGCATTTTTACCGCATTGATCTCTACAAGGATTTACACATTTTCTATTGACACAAGCTTTATCTGTAGCACATTCACTATTTATAGTACATTCGGGGCGACAGTTAGGTGGAATGCCCATAAACTTATCACTACAGCTGCAAACTGCTTGTGAATTAATTTCACGACATTGACTATTTGGACCGCATGGAGATGGCGTGCAAGGACTTATTTTTACATCATCTGTAAATAGAAAATATACCGGTTCAATTTTAAATGGCAATAATCTTTTCTGACAGAAAAAATGTTCCGTTTATATGAATTTTATTTCTTTTTTTACGATATACTTTAGTTTTGAAATAAAAAAAAAAATAGCAGCGCTAATACTCATTACATTACATTTACAGCATTTCACAGAAAAATAAATAAGGTAAGACCTTACCTTCGACTTTCTGTATACAGTAGGCATATGCATCTCCTGTAAGACCAGGTGGGCAGTAGCATGATGGTAAATGATTAATGACGTGACATATTCCGTTGGGTGCACATACACCAGGACAAGGGTTCTTACATTTATTTTGTATACAAGCAAGTGTAGGACTACAGTCAGTATTAAGAACACATTCTGGCCGACATCCCTCATATGGATCTCCAACAAAATTATCATCACATTTACATGATCCGACGCCATTTCTTTCAGCACACTCAGCGTTCAAACCGCATGGTGAAGGATCACACGGTGAACTATATTCAATTACAGAATCTAGCAAAAAAATATAAATTTTACATTTACGTTATAGCTCATCTTAAGTGGCAATTAATATAATAATATATTATTTATTTACATTCACTAACCTGATAATGGACTACATAATGTAAGGGGATCGCCTGTTTGGCCATAAGGACAGTAACAAATCAACGCATGGCTAACTACTTTACAATCTGCATTATATCCACAGCTGCCTGGACATGGATCTTTGCACTTTTGATTAATGCAAGCTTCACTGAGAGGACATTCAGAGTTGCTTATACACTCAGGATGGCAGTTGGGTGGAGATCCTATGAAATCAGGTTGACACGAACAAGAAGGAGACTCGCCAATAAATTTACATATCGAATACGGTCCACATGGAGATGGCGTACAGGGATCTACTGTTGCTATTGGAGTGGATACTGAAAAACATAATTAAAGTCATTTTATTATATAACTTTACCTTGTCCCATTTATACGTATATGCCCTTATAATAAAATTGTTTAATAAAAAATAAATGGACTGACCTATAGCTATGCAGTTCGAAAATGGGTCTCCAGTATATTGAGATGGGCAAGAACAAATTGGATTATGGTTGATGACTTCACATCTTGCAGCGTACCCACAACTCCCAATGCATGGATTTATACATTTATGATTATTGCAAGCTTCATCTAGAGGACATTCAGCGCTTATACTGCATTCTGGTCGACATGAAGGTGGACTGCCAATAAATGACGGCAAGCATGTACAAACTGCCTGATTATTAATAGTGCGACATTCACTATTCGACCCACATGGACTTGGGTTACATGGTTGTGTCACCGTAACTAAAAAAATAAAGGTTCCAATTCAGAAAATATAGAATTAAAAATAATATATAAATATATATTAACAAAATATAATTTTATTTACTTTGAATTCTGTTACATTCTAGAAAAGCATTTCCTGTCATTCCTTCGGGACATGTGCAAATTGGAATATGATTATACATATTACACACTGCCGTTGCAGCGCAAGCTCCTGGACAAGGGTTAACACATTTATTTCTTGAGCATACTTTATCCAAAGAACATTCCATATTTGTTACACATTCCGGCTTGCACCCATAGTATGGGTCTCCATAATAGTCAGTTAGACATGTGCAAATTCCATTATTACAATCTGCATTGAATCCGCAGGGGGTTGGATTACATGGGTCTGGTAGTTTTTCATCTAAAAATACAGATAATAACACATAGATTAATAACATAGATACTTATATTTCAATATTTTATCCAATGTGTAAATTTTTATTGTTACCTTCAACAGGGGATATTAATATACACCTAGTAAATGGATCACCGCTGTAGCCTTGAATACATGTACAAGCGGGAAAATGATTGAATACTGTGCAAATAGCGTTTTGACCACAACTACCAGGACAAGGATCTCGACACTTCATGGTAATACATGCCAAACTTGGTGGACAATCTTGATTGATAGCACATTCTGGATGGCAATTAGGTGGTACCCCTTGAAAGCTTGGCAAGCAAGAACATGATGGAAAACCGTTGTTATCTCTGCAAATGGCATTTTCACCACACGGACTAGGAACACATGGGTCTTTTGGTGCTTCCAAAATAGTTTGAGTTGCTGGCAAACAAAAATAAGTCAAACATGAAGAAACGTACACAATTTGAACGTAGCAGGATTTGAACACGGCTCAGGTTCGTATCCTGCTACGTTTACATTTTTATGCGTTTCTAAATATTTTTCATATCCCTAATATGTAATTTACACAAAAATATAATAAAAAAATAGTTTTTTAGGCATTAAATATAAGTAAGTAATGGTTGACTAACGAAAAAAGTTAAGTTGTATTAAACACTTACGTTGTGTGTAACATCTCGTAAATGGATCTCCTGTATAACCAAGTTTGCAAGAGCATATCGGGCTGTGACCAAAGACTCTACATTCTGAATTTATTCCACAATGACTTGGACATGGATTCAAGCATTTTAAATTAACACAAGCTTTGTTAGTTGGACATTCAGTACTAACTGTACACTCTGGTCTGCACCCCGGAGGGGAGCCTACATAATTAGGCATGCAAGAACATACACTTTGACCCTTAACTGAACGACACATGCTGTTAGGCCCACATGGATTGGGCTGGCATGGTGAGATTGGCTCTAAATTCGTATCTGAAAATATTTACAAGTAAATTATAACAAAATTACGGGAAACTAAAAAAAATAATGAAATTCTATTAAAGTGATAAAAAGAATAAATAATAAATTTATAAACTATTAAATAAATTAAATTTTACCTTTTAATATGTTGCATTTACTATATGGGTCTCCAGTAAAGCCCGGTGAGCATGTACATACGGGGAGATGTTTAACAGTCACACATGTTGCCATAGGTGCACACGAACCCGGACAAGGATCGCGACATTTGTTTCGAATGCAACTTTTATTTGGTGTGCAGTCTGTATTAACTGTGCATTCTGGACGACAAACATCATACGGATTACCAATATAATTAGGTAAGCAAGTACACGAACCAGCAGAGTTATGTTCCTTGCAAATGGCATTGGCACCGCAAGGAGAAGGCTCGCATGGCGAATTATATTCGGGAATTCGTTGAGGTAATAAATAACAACTTGAAAATGGATCTCCTTGATATCCAATGTCACAGAAACACACAGGTGAATGACTAATAACTTTACAATTAGCATTTTGACCACATGCGTTGATACAAGGATCATTACATTTTTGATTTATACATGCTTTATTAGTCGGACATTCACTGTTACTAGAGCATTCAGGTCTGCAAAAAGGTGGGGATCCAAAGAAATTAGGCAAGCAAGAACATGAGGGCCCTCCAGCAGCTTCTTTACAAATAGCATTAGAACCGCATGGCGACGGTAGACACGGTGTTGTATCTTCTATTATTGGACCTGCATATTTGAAATTAAGTATTACTTTAATGTTCTTAAAGAATAAAGCTATAAGAATGAAGCTATAACTTATGTGCAATATTTTTTACTTACTGAATGGTAGACATCTAATAAATGGATCTCCTGTATGCTTAGGTGGGCACGTGCAAATGGGGTTATGTTTTATGACAGTACATTTAGCTTCTACACCACAAGAACCTTCGCACGGGTCAATACATTTTTGGTTGCTACATGCCTTATTTGCAGGACAATCTGAGCTTACAACACATTGGGGTCGACATAATGGTGGACTTCCTATATATCCAGAAATACATGTACATACTGCCAAGCCATTGATTTCACGACAGTGACTGTTCTGTCCACACGGGGACGGTATACATGGGTTGCTTATAATTGGAGCTTAAAACAAGTACACATAAAATTAATAAAAAAATATTCAGTGTAAAGAGATGCAATGAAAATTAAAATACATATCGATTATAAATAGTTAGAATGTTATATTTTTATTTTCATGCTTTTTATCGCATAAAATTTTAGTCAAAATGAACCTAAAGTTCTTGACCAACCGAGATCACCTCCCTTTCAATTTTCTGCCTTAATTCGACATATTGCGAGCTGATTGGCGGAGCCCAATGCCGCGCTATGTTTAGACCAGAGTAGAGAAAATAATGAAAATAATTTTAAATATGATCAGTCCCTTGAGTTGGAATCAAACCCATAATCAACGTTCACGTTTAGTCAGACACTGTCTCATTGATAATGTTTCTTTTTAAATTTAATTATTCGTAAGCTAGATAACAAATAATGTCAAGATATTTCTTGCCACCATATAAATCTAATGTATATTAATGCTATGGAATGCAATGCATGCTATCGAACGTTCTGTGCTGTTTGATTGACAATACTTATGTGGATCCAAACACTTTCTTTTATAAGTAAGATTTAAGAATTAATATTTTTACAAGAGAACGAGAATTTCTTTTAGTTGTCATTTAGAGTCCAAATGAGAAATTTACATTAATTTTATTAAGTAATTACAAAATATTGATTACTAATATTATTAATTACCGTTTATAGGGTCACAACTATGGAAGGCATTGCCTGTCATGCCTTGTGGACAACTACACATGGGTATGTGACTTATAACATCACAAATGGCTGAGATAGAACATGCTCCAGGGCAAGGATCTTGACATTTATTTTTAATACACGCTCTGTTCTTAGGACAATCAGTGTTGAGAACGCATTCTGGCCTACACTCGACATACGGATCTCCTTGGTATTCAGGTATACATGAACAGCGACCATCATCACATACAGCATTTTTACCACATGGTGAAGGGTTGCACTTATCTATAATATCTGATACTGCAATCGAAAATATAGTTATATATTTACATTATATTATGTGCATTTATACTTGCATTTTTTAACATCAAAACATATGTGCATAGACATATATTAATACTTATATACAACAACTGTGTCTGCTTACCTATTTCTATTTTTGGTGTACATATGGTAAAAGCATCTCCAGTGTAACCTTCAGGACACGTGCACATAGGCGTATGTCTGGAAACTGAGCACATAGCTCCTATACCACAGGATCCAATACAAGGGTCTTGACATTTCTGTTGGATACAAGCTAAGGATGGTAAACATTCAGAATTAACAACACATTCTGGTCTGCAGTTTGGTGGACTTCCAGCGTAATTTGGCATACATGTGCACGACGGTATTTGTCCATTGTCTTGACAAATAGAGTTTGATCCACAAGGTGATGGTGCACATGGATTTCGATATGGTTCCAAAACCGCATTTGCAACTGGAGCTAAAACATAGATAATTAATATATTTATACAAAATGAACACACACTGACATCTGTTAGTATAAGTTGAAATGCCTTACGTGGTAAAGGATTACACCTCGAAAATGGATCACCACTGTAAAGATGTTTACAGTTACATATAGGACTGTGATTTATTACTCTGCATATTGTATTAGTTCCACAAGCATCTAAACATGGATCGACACATTTCTGGTTTAAACAAGCTCTGTTATTCGGACATTCCGAGCTGATTACGCATTCAGGATGACAACCCGGAGGCGATCCAATGTATCCTGGCATACATGAACATACAGCTTGCTTGTTTGTTTCCTGACAACGACTATTAGGACCGCATGGTGAGGGTTGGCAAATATTTTCTGGTACTTCTTCTGTTTCTATAAAGATAATATGGAAAAAATTATGATAGATAAAAAATTTATGAAGTAATTGAGGTAAGTACCGAATACTACTGTTACTTACGCTTTTGCAAACAATAACTGAACGGATCCCCAGTAAAACCTACATTACAAGAGCAAGTCGGTGCGTGATTCACTACTTGACACACAGCATTCAGGCCGCAAGCACCCGGACATGGATCTTGGCACTTATGTGCTACGCAAGCTTTATGTGATGGACAATCCGAATTTAGTACACATTCTGGTCTACAACCTTCGTATGGGTTACCTAAATAATCTGGTAAGCAAGTACAAGAACCTGCATTATTTAGCTCCTTACAAATAGCATTTGCACCGCAGGGTGATGGCTGACAGGGCGATAAAATTTCGAGTACATGTTCCATTATGTAACATTCAACAAATGGATTTCCTGTGTAATCATTTGGACACGAACATGAAGGCGAGTGACTTATAACGTTGCATTCTGCATTCAAGCCGCATGACGATTGGCATGGATCCGTACATTTTTCATTTATGCAAGCTCGATGGGTAGGACATTCAGAGTTACTAATACATTCTGGTTTGCAGTATGGAGGCACACCAATATATTCTGCTTTACAAGAACAAACTGGAGTGCCCGAGACTTCTTTGCAAACTGAATTTGGTCCACAAGGAGAAGGAATGCAGGCGTCAACATTTATAGGCTTAAATTCTTGAAGAATACATCGTATAAATGGATCACCCGTATACGAAGATGGGCATGAACAAATTGGGTTATGATTAATAATTTGACATTTTGCACCTATACCACAAGCTCCTTCACAAGGTTTTATACATTTTCTGTTACTACAAGATTCATCTGGCAGGCAGTCAGTACTAACAATGCATTCAGGTTTGCACGACGGGGGACTACCAATATAGCCATCTAGACATGAGCACACAGGCTGTCCATTTATATTACGACATTGACTGTTTGGACCACACGGACTGGGATAACATGGTTCAAGATTTTCAACTGAAACAAAACAGTAAAACAATTACCATATTTAAAAGGTAACATATAAAAAGAATAGTTTTAGGAATAAAATATTACTGTAATTATGATAAATCTGTTTACCTATAAGTTGTAAACATTGCACAAATGCATTTCCAGTCATTCTTTCAGGACATCGACACATTGGTATGTGGCCTATAACTTCACATATGGCATTACTTGCACAAATATCACTATTACAAGGATTTACACATTTATTTTTATAGCAAGCCTTTTCTTGTGGACAATCTGAATTAAGAATGCATTCAGGACGACACTCAAAGTAAGGATCACCCTGGTAGTCTTGTATACATGAGCAGGCTCCATTGTTACAAATAGCATTTGCACCACATGGCGATGGATCACAGGGATTGTTTTCTTCGTAGCTTACTACTTCTAAAAAGATTCAATAATAATAGTAGAAAAAAAGAATAATAATATATAAAAAAGAATAATTATATAATAAAGAATAATAATCAACATTTTACCTTGAATTTTACATTCAATGAATGCATCACCAATAAAATTTTCGTAACATGTGCAAATTGGCATATGGTTTTTAACTACACATTTAGCATTTATACCGCAAGACCCAGGACAGGGATTTTTGCATTTTTGACGAATACATGCTAAATCACTGGGACAGTCGGCGCTTATTACACATTCTGGTCTACAATTTGGTGGAGCCCCTAGATAATTTTTTAAACAAGTACAAGATGGGATACCATTGGCTACTCTACATTCACTAAATGGTCCGCAAGGAGAGGGTAAACATGGATCGCTTTGTTTTTCTGGAATAACCTCTTTTATAGGATAGCATCGGCTAAAAGCATCACCAGTAAAATATTCTAAACATGTGCAGATGGGACTATGATTGACCACTAAACATTTAGTATTCAATCCACACTGCCCATTACAAGGATTAACACATTTTTGAGAAATACACGCCTTGTTAGTAGGACATTCCGCGCTGATAACGCATTCTGGTCTACAATTTGGAGGACTGCCATGATATTCCAGCATACAACTGCAAATTGCTTGTTCATTGTGTGCTTTGCAAATACTGTTCGGTCCACATGGCGAAGGTTGACATGGATCAGATTGTATTTCAATTTCTGTAAAAAAAATATATGAAAATGAAAACGCAGTACGTAAGTGCAGTACGTAAATGAAAAGCACATTCGTTAAAATGTAGCATAATATGTTATGTTGTGGGTTTATACTATTTACCTTGTTCTATATAACAGTTTTGAAACGGGTTTCCAGTGTAACCTGGAAGACAGATGCATAGGGGTGCATGATTTATTGCTTGACAATCTGCGTTCACTCCACAGGTACCTGGACAAGGATCTTGGCATTTGTTTTGTTGGCATATTCTATGTGATGGACAGTCGGTATTAACGGTACATTCTGGTCTACATCCTTCATATGGATTGCCAAAGTAACCAGGGAAACAGGTACATGAACCTACATTATTACGTTCCTTGCATAAGGCATTGCTTCCACAGGGCGATGGAGTACATGGTGACGAAAATTCAATTGTATGAATGCTTTGAATTTCGCAAACTATAAAAGGATCTCCTGTATATCCTTGTGGACACAAACAATTAGGTGTATGGCTTACTACTCGACACTGCGCAAGTAAACCGCAAGCTCCTACACATGGATCTTTACATTTACTATTCATGCATGCCATATGATTGGGACATTCGCTGTTGCTAGTGCACTCAGGGCGACAATTTGGTGGTGTCCCTATAAATTCTGGCGCACACGAGCAAGAAGGTGAATTATTTATTGATTTGCATACAGCATTGGGTCCACATGGAGAGGGAATACATGTATTTGTTTGCGGGGGTGTTTCTAATGCTGCAAAATTATAAATTATTTAAAATGCAATAAATACAAAATAAAATAGTATTTTTTAAATTTGCCTTTATAAATAAGCCACTTACGTTTTAGTATACATCTACTAAATGGATCTCCGGTATAATCGTTTGGACATGAGCATATTGGATTATGATTAACAACTTCACAGACAGCTTTGATACCACATGCACCATTACATGGATTTATGCATTTATAGTTATTGCAAGCTTTATTTAATGGACATTCTGAACTGGTGGAACATTCTGGTCTGCACGTTGGTGGAGATCCTTTATATTCCGGCAAGCACGAGCACACTGCGATACTTTTTATTTCATGGCATTGACTATTTGGGCCACAAGGGCTTGGATTGCAAGGATTCGGGGGCAACGTGACTGTAAATGAAATATTATTATCAAGTTGTTTATATATACAAGTAATATTTTTTTATCAGATTATTAATGAATAAAATCACACCTTGAACTGGATTACATGAAACGAAAGAGTTGCCAGAAAACCCAACAGGACAACTGCACATGGGAACGTGATTGAGTACTTCACACGCTGCGTTACTGCCACATATATCTGGACATGGATTTATACATTTTTTAGAGTTACAAATTAAGTTTCTTGCGCAATCTGCACTGACTGTACATTCTGGTCGACAACCGATGTAAGGATCACCATGATAATCAGGTAGACAAGAGCATTCTCCATTATTACAATTTGTGTTAGAGCCACAAGGCGACGGATTACATGGATCAGTTTTATTACCTGTAAAGTAAAATATTATTATTGGAGTTAATAACTAGTATAATACTAACTAGTATATATTAATAATTATAAATATCACATATTATATATTTAATTATTTTGTTTACATTATAACATTACCTCGGAATGGCTCAATGTTACACGCCGAAAACGGATCTCCCTTGTACCCTTCAAGACATGCACAAATAGCAACGTGTTTAATAACAAAACATCTGGCGTTTGTGCCACATGATCCAGGACAAGGGTCTATACATTTTTCATTAGTACATGTTAGAGAACTAACGCAGTCTTCATTTGTAGTACATTCTGGTTTGCAGTTAGGTGGACTGCTAAAATAGCCTACAGAGCAAGTACAAGCTGCTTGGTCCCCAACATTTCGACATAGCGCATTTTGACCACATGGACTTGGTATACAAGGATCTCTTATGTCATCCAGCTGTGGTTCTGACACTGGAAAATTTATTTAATTATATTAATGAAAATAGTCGTGTTGTAAAAGGATAAAAAAGCAATAAACTAAATAAAAACATACATTTTGACGTAATGTAAATAGAATCTTTTTTTCGTGCCATTTAATGGGAGAACATAAAAAATAACTAAACCGCCATTTTTGATGCTTTTCCACTTTCAATTCAGAATTGCGTTACTTATTTTATATCTTTATACAACGAGAAGTGTATATAAAGTTATAATTTAATAGGACATTAAAAGCTTGTTAAACAGCACAATATAGTATAACTATTATTTATACCTGGTCTAATAAAACATCTCGTAAACGGATCTCCTGTATAACCGGGTAAACAGGTACATATAGGATTATGATGTACAACACGACAGTCAGAATTTTGTCCACAAGGGCCAGGACAAGGATTAACACATTTTTGTTGTATACAAGTCTTTTCTGATATACAATCTGAGCTTAAAACACATTCTGGTCTGCATGATGGTGGTTCGCCAAAATAGTTTGGTAAACAGCTGCACGCCGCTTGGTCATTTATGTCTTTACATTGACTGTTTGGTCCGCAAGGACTAGGATAGCATGGGTTTGTTGGTACGATGGATTGCACTGAAAAACATTACAAAATAAATTAGGTTATTTTACATTTGTAATTTATTTAAGTCATATTTTTATTAAAAAAAAAAAGAAAAGTAAAAGAAAATTATTATTAATTTTACTATTTTATTTTTAATTATTCAAAAATAGTAATAACGAAGAAACTTACAAGGAATAGAAGTACATCTTCTGAATGCATCTCCAGTGTAGCCTGACATGCATGTACATAATGGAGAATGATTAATGGTAGAGCACTCTGCGTTTAGTCCGCACGTTCCTGGACATGGATCTTGACATTTATTGTTAATGCAAGCTTTGTTGCCGGGACAGTCACTGTTTGAAACACATTCAGGGCGACAGCCTTCGTAGGGGTTTCCAAAATAGCCTTCATTACATAAGCATGAACCTAGTCTATCCTTTTCTTTGCAAACAGCGTTGGGACCACACGGTGTTGGAGAACATGGTGATAAAATTTCAATAGATGTAACAAAAGAGCATTGCGTAAATGGATCACCTTCATACCCTTGTGGACATACACACATAGCAGAGTGGCTGACAACTCGACATTCTGCATTCTTACCACACGCACTTACACATGGATCTTTACATTTTTGATTAATACAAGCTAAGTGAGGTGAGCATTCGGTGTTGCTAATACATTCAGGCTTACAATATGGTGGTTGACCTTTAAAATCCGGTTTGCAACGACATGATGGAGTTTCATTTATTTCTAAGCAAATTGAGTTGGGTCCACATGGTGAAGGTTGACAATGGTTTATTACCACAGCTGGTACGTCTGTAATAGATTATGTGTTTAGAAAAAAACAAGAAGTACTCAATAAAACAAAGGATATTTTAATTTATACTCACTAAGTACAAATGAGCATTCCACAAAGGGGTCTCCAGAAAATCCATCTGGGCAGGCACATATTGGATTATGATTTATTACTTCACATACAGCTCTTAGACCACAAGACCCTAGGCATGGATTAATACATTTTTGATTGTTACATGCTTGGCTTAGGGGACACTCAGCACTAACTACACATTCTGGCCTACAGGCCGGAGGTGATCCTAAGAATGATGGTAAACAAGAACATACAGCTTGATTGTTTATTTCACGGCACTGGCTGTTAGGTCCACATATAGCTGAAGTACAAGGGTGCTGTGATGTTGGAACTAAAAAAACATACAAAAATAAATATGTGTCTAAAAAAACAAATTATCTTTATGAACTTTGTTTACTGTACATATATGATCAATAGATTTAATAGGATAGGTTACCTTTAATAGGACTACATAGGACGAAAGCATTTCCGGTAAAACCACTATTGCAACTACACATGGGTATATGATTTATTACTTGGCAATTTGCATTTATGCCACAAGTGCCTGGACAGGGATCGACACATTTTTGCTGAATACAAGTTTTTGATTCGTCACAGTCAGTACTCAGTACACATTCAGGCCTGCAGTTGAAATATGGATCACCATGATATTCAGGCAGGCACTGACATTGGCCGTTGATACATTCAGCATTAGAGCCGCAACGTACATTACTACAAGCGTCCATAACAACAGGTTCAACTGGAATACACATTTATCACTATTAAAATAATACTTATTTTGACATGTACATAAATGTAAAAAAAAAAACATAATAAACTGAACATCGTTCTTACTTCTTATATTATATATGTTGTAATAATATTTAATTTATTACATGTGTCTTTTTACTTAAAAACATACCTTTTAAGGGCTGCAGCTTACAATTGGCGAAAGGATCTCCGATGTAACCTTCACTGCAAGTACATATTGGTATATGATTAAGCACACTGCACCTAGCATTAATACCGCAAGAGCCTGGACAAGGGTCATGGCATTTCGAGTTTATGCATGCAAGATCGCTTGAACAATCTGCGTGTATACTACATTCAGGTCGACAATGAGGAGGGCTGCCGATAAAGTTAATTAAACAAGAACAAGATGGATTATTTCCAGTAATTCGACATTCTGCATTTGGTCCACAGGGCGAGGGTACGCAAGGGTTTTTTACGTCACGAATAGGCTCAACTAAAAATTAGATAAAAATAAAATATTAAGATATAAAAATATAAAATATCCAATTTTTGTTATCCAGAATAAAGTACTTACAGGCTACTTGAGTACATAACGTGAAAGGATCTCCGGTGTACGACGTTCTGCACGAACATATTGGACTGTGGTTTATCATTTTACAATTTGCGTTAACTCCACAAGGTTTTGGACAAGGATTCATACATTTGTTATTCACGCAAGCTTTATCGCGCGGGCATTCAGAACTTACTACACATTCAGGTCTACAGTTTGGTGGAGTTCCTTCATAGCCCAATAAGCAAGAGCATATCGCTTGACCATTGCTTATTTTACATTGACTGTTAGGACCGCAGGGCGAAGGATAACAAATATCAATTGGTGATGTTGGTTGAATTGGGGCTAAAACGAAAATAAAATTCGAAAATTATATTTACAATTATTTGCAATGAATATGACACTTAATTAAATATCATAGATTACATTAAATATATTAAATGTGATTCAGAATTACAAACCTTGGAAAACGCAGTATTTAAATGGATCACCGGTATAACCACTTAAACACGTGCACAGAGGTACGTGATTGACAACTTTGCAAACAGCGTTTTGGCTACAGCTACCAGGACAAGGGTCAGTGCACTTATTATTAATACATGCTGTATTAGAAGGACAATCAGTATTGATAACACATTCTGGTCTACATCCCTCATATGGATTTCCGATGTAATCCTTTATACAAGTGCATGAGCCAGCGTCCTGTTTTTCTTTACATAGAGCATTTACCCCACATGGTGAAGGAGAGCATGGACTTGTAATAGCTTCTATTTGTAAAATTTGTCTAGTGCACCCAAAGAATGGATCACCAGTGTAACCTATTGCACACAGACAAATAGGAGAATGACTGATTACTTTACACTCCGTATTTATACCGCAAATTCCTTCACATGGATTAATACATTTCATCTGCACACAGGATAAGTGCGACGAGCATTCTTCATTACTTGAACATTCAGGTTTACAATGTGGAGGTTGACCATGAAAACTTTCTTGACATGTGCAAGATGGTACACCATTAATTTCTTTACAGATTGAATTAGGACCACATGGCGAAGGTATGCATACATTTATGACTTCCGGAACTGTCTCTGCTATGAAAAGGAAATTATTTAATTTTGAATTATTAATCACCCACTGATTGTTTTTCTAAGTCATAATTACATTTTTATTACATATTTTTAGTATATACTTACGAAGAGTAAAGCATCGGATGAATGGATCACCTGTAAGGGTTTTAGGACAAGTGCATATAGGATTGTGATTAACTACTTTACATTCTGCACTAATGCCACAGGCTCCAATACATGGATTAATACATCGTTGATTACTGCATGAATTATCTAGTGGGCATTCAGCACTTATAATACATTCTGGGCGACATGCAGGTGGAGATCCGATCATGTTGGGAGCACAAGAACAAGCTGCCTGTCCGTTAATTTCTTTGCATTGACTATTAGGTCCACACGGAGTCATATGACACGGGTTGACGTTTATAGATTCTATAAATTTAATGATCAGTTAACCAAATACCTTACACAATATTAAAGAATAATTATTTTATTTATTTACGTTTAATTAATATTACCGGTTATTGCTCGACATTCTAAAAAGGCGTTGCCCGTGGTACGATCAGGACAACTGCACATTGGAATATGGTTAACGACGTTGCAAACTGCACTAGGAGCGCAAATGTCAAGGCAAGGATTTGTGCATTTATTTTTAATGCAAGATTTATCTCTATCACAGTCAGAACTTTGTACACACTCTGGTCGACAACCACTATATGGATCTCCTTGGAATTCTGATATACAACTACATTTTCCATTGTAACATTCAGCATTTGATCCACATGGCGATGGATTACATAAATCGTCCTGAACTGCAACAGAGAATATTGTTTTGAGTTCCTCATTACTTTTTTTAATTATTAAGTACATTCTAATATCCCCACAAAAGGTGTAAACTTACTTTTTATTGGTATAATATTACATTGTGTAAATGCATTGCCAGTATAGCCTTTGTCGCAATTACAAATAGCGATATGTCTCATAACTTGACAGTTGGCGTTTAGTCCGCAAGATCCTGGACAAGGGTCCTTACATTTTTGATTAATACAAGCAAGATCACTTGAGCAATCTTCGCTAATAGTACACTCAGGACGACAATTTGGTGGACTTCCTTCAAAGTCAGGTAAACAAGAGCAAGATGGAATATCATTTCTATTTTGACAAATAGAATTTGGTCCACACGGAGATGGTACACAAGGATCTGTTTTTTGTGGAATAGAAACTGAAAAAAAAATTAAAATGTTTTGTAATGTATTGTTGCAACATACGTTTGTTTTTTCAATATTTTTTTTTGAAAATTAAAAAACAAACGCTTAAAATTCACCCCTTGCATTAATGCGATTCTGCTTACCTGTTATTTTATAGCAATTTGAAAACGGATCTCCAGTAAATTTGTTAATACAAGTGCAAATAGGACTATGATTGATAACACGACAGTCAGTATTTTTTCCACATGGTCCGGGACATGGAGATATACACTTTTGATTTTTACATATTTTGTCTGAGGGGCATTCAGCGCTCACAACACACTCGGGTCTACAATTTGGGGGAGAACCACGGTATTCTGGTAAACAAGAGCATACACTTTGTCCGTTTGAAATTCTGCACTGACTGTTGGGCCCACAAGGTGTAGGTTGGCATGGATTTATAGTTACTTCTTCGCTTTCTGTAATTACACAAATATTACTAAAATCATATTAGATCCATTGCATATTTATCTTCATAGCATGAATAAATTAAGCTTACTATTACGTACATACCTTTAAAAGTACAATATATAAAAGGGTCTCCTGTATACCCGGGCCAACATGTACATAATGGTGTATGATTTACTACTTGACAATCAGAATTAATAGCGCATGTACCTGGGCAGGGGTCAGTGCATTTATTTTTTATGCATGCTTTGTTACTTGCACAATCTGAATTTACAACACATTCTGGATGACAGCCGCCTTCATAGGGATTTCCAAAATAACCCTTCAAACATGTACAAGCACCAGCTCCTGATCTTTCTATACACTCGGCGTTAGGCCCACATGGTGAGGGTAAACAAGGTGAAATAGATTCAATTTGAATTAATGCGTTAATTGTACATTGTATGGAAGCGTCTCCATTATAACCTTCTGGACAAATACAAGCTGCACTGTGACTTACAACACGACACTCCGCATTAGTACCACACGCCTGTACACAAGGATTCTGACATTTCTTATTAATACATGCTAAATGCTGAGCGCATTCACTATTAGATATACATTCAGGACGGCAATATGGAGGCGACCCTGTGAATTCAGGCATACACTGACATGATGGTGTTTCTAATCCAGTCTCTTGACAAACCGAATTAGGCCCACAAGGGGATGGTTCACACGGATTCGTTTCAGATGTTGGTTCTGAAAGAGCTGAAATTTAAAAGATTGAAAAAGTTATCTTTAACTTCGAAATTATCATTTATCAGTAAACTAAAAATAGTTTATAAACTAAATAGTTGGAACATGTAATTATTATTATTATTACGTCTATTAATAACTAGTGGAACTTACGGATAATGATACATCTTGTAAATGGATCGCCAGTCATTTTGTTTGGACAGGTGCATATAGGATTGTGATTCATAACTTGACATTTAGCCGCTACTCCACAAGCACCTTCACAGGGATTTATACACCTTTGGTTGCTACAAGCTTTGTTTGCAGGGCAGTCAGAGCTCGCGACACATTCAGGATGACAAGAAGGTGGAGCGCCTTGATAATTTGGAATACATGAACACACCGCTTGGTTGTTATATTCTCTACATTGACTAAAAGGTCCACATGGATTAGGTAGGCAAGGATTTTGTGGTAGCGATTCTGTAATAATATTTTTTTAACGTTTATACATACATATATTTAATTATGTGAATATATAAATGAAGCTCAATATATTCTATTATTATGAAGTACACAAATTTGACTTCAAATTTGAGTGAATTTTATTACCTTTTATGGGATGACATTGAATAAAGGCGTTGCCCGACATTTTAGGAGGACAGGTACATATAGCCATATGTTTTACGACCTCACATAAGGCATTTATACCACATGTATTGTTACAAGGATTTATGCAATTTTGTTTAACGCATGCTTTATTCATTGGACAATCTGAACTGACCGTGCACTCAGGTCTACATCCAAAATAGGGGTCTCCATGATATGCTGCCATACATGTACACATGCCGTTATTGCAAAGAGCATTTGACCCACACGGAGATGGATTGCAAGGGTCAATTAACACTGGCTCTATAAAATACAGAAAACATTAAACTAATAAAAATATGTTTTATATGTATAGGACATTACATATGAATTATTAACGGATATATAGATTCGTTAAGGAATGGTTACACAAAATATTTGGTGTATTATTTGCTTTATCATATTATCATGAAAAAACATATTTTTAACTTACCGATTTCTCTTTTAATGGAACATATTGTAAATGGATCTCCAGCGTAACCTTCGGAACAAGTACATATTGATACGTGACTTTGAACCCTACATTCAGCATTAAGACCACATGATCCTGGACAGGGATCAATACATTTTTCATTTATACATGCCTTATCATTCGAACAATCTGTATTTATTGTACACTCTGGCCTGCAATTTGGCGGATTCCCAATATATTGTGGTAAACATGAGCAAGACGCTATACCGTCTCTATTTTGACATAATGAATATGGTCCGCAAGGTGACTGCAAACACGGATTTGTGACAACCGGCTCCATTAAAAGTACTGTTAAATAAAATAAAAACAAAATTATAGCATGATAAAATAATAAGAAAGAATATGATTATTATTACTATTATTTATTATTTACCTCTATAGCATTGATTTAATGGGTCTCCCGTAAATTGCAATTTACAAGTGCAAATTGGGCTATGGTTTATTACTTTACACTCTGTGTTAATTCCACATACGCCTTCACATGGATTTCGACATTTTTTTTTTATACAAGCTTGTTGTTGTGTACATTCGGAACTGACAAGACATTCAGGCTTACAATCTGGAGGTGACCCTATATAATCTTGCTGACACGTACATACAGCCTGACCGTTAGATATTTTACAGAAACTGTTGGGACCACATGGCGAAGGAGTGCACGGATTTTCAGTAACCTCTGGAATATCTATAAAAAGAATACCAGTTACGACACATAAAACAACATACAAGACTTCTAGACTATTATGATTAAAAATATCTTATATATCATATTATAATAGTAGTGGGACTGTAAATACACGTAATGATTGTAGGTTTGATTCTTACTCAGGGTAATCATCGTATTTACAATTTTTTTTTTACACCACGAACTTCTTTTGTCCGTGCTCTTTTCTGCTCTTTTTTGATTTTTCTTTTTGTGATTTTGCTTTATGACCTTTATTTATATATACAAAGTATGAGGGCGAGAAGGGCCCTGTTCGAAAATTTACAATTATTCGTATTTATAATTAACCAACTACAACTTAACACTCTAAGTCTCAATGACATGAACGAAAAACGGAGATAGGAGTTCCTTAAATAACTAAATTCTCCCTGTCTACCGTTCTGAAGATCCTTAGTTTAGCTAAGAAAAACTTTCAACTAACCTTGTGGTTTCTCACGGCATTCTTGGAAAGGACTACCAATTAGTCCTGGTAAGCATTCACATTTGGGCGTGTGATTTACAACCATACATAGAGCATTACGCCCACAGATATTTTCACATGGATTTTTACATTTACTCTGCATACATGCAAGGTTAAGTGGACAATCAGAATTTACTACACATTCTGGTCTACATCCTTCGTAAGGATTTCCAATATATTCAGGAAGACATACGCATGCGCCGGCTCCCGCAGATTCTCTACATATTGCATTAGAACCACAAGGTGAAGGCGAACATGGCGATAAAACTACTTCAATTACTTGACATTCAATGAACGCATCTCCAGTTAATCCAGTCGGACAAACACATTGCGGTGTATGGCTCAAAACTTTACATTCTGCCTTTATTCCACAAGATCCTGGGCAAGGATCTCTACATTTTCGATTAATACAAGCCATATGATTTGGACATTCACTGTTGGCTGTACATTCAGGGCGACAGTGTGGCGGACTTCCTGTATAATCCTCAAGACAAGCACAAGATGGTGATCCAGCTATTTCCTTACAAACAGAGTTTGGTCCACAAGGTGACGGTTCGCAAGGGTTCACATAAACGGGAATCGCTTCTAGAATTTAAAATAGAACCTATTATATTACCAACCAACTAGTAATTATTAATATATATATAATGATATTAAGACAATACCTTCTTTTAAACATCTACTGAAAGGATCACCAGTAAGGCCAGGTGGACAAGAGCAAATGGGATTGTGGTTTATAACTTGGCAATTAGCTGCAAGTCCACAATTTCCATTGCAAGGGTCAATGCAACGTTGACCAGAACAAGCTTTAACCAGCGAACATTCAGCGCTGGTTACGCATTCAGGTCTACAAGTTGGTGGTGCATCTTTGTAACCTGGTAAACAGGTGCAAATTGCTTGTCCGTTAATATCTCTACATTGACTATTGGGACCACAAGGAGACGGATTGCACGGATTTAAAATTTCAGTAACTGTAATTTTTTTACACTCAATGAAAGCGTTTCCAGTGAAGCCGGGCGGACACAAACACATTGGTATATGATTGTAAATGTTACAATTTGCTCTCAACCCACATGTGTTAATACAAGGATCTACGCATTTATTTTTGATACACGCTTTGTTGTGTGGACAATCTGTATTAATTGTACATTCTGGTCTACAACCAAAGTATGGATCTCCTGAATATCCGGGCAAGCATGTGCATTCACCGTCATTGCATTCAGTATTAGAACCACATGGCGAAGGGTTGCATAGGTCATTCTCAATTATTTCTGTAAAATCAACACATTACCTTTAATTACTACATTCTAGACGATAAAATTAAGCACATAAAATTTAAGCACATCATCAGCGCTTTTATGTTACTATGAAAATTACTACAATTAACATAATTGATTTTTTTTTGGTAATCATGATATACTATGTATCGTAGATAATTTGGCGTACATTATGTATTTTTTTATAAATTTTTATAAAGCCAATAGTTTATTATTTTAAAAATAGTAGAAATATTTACCCTCATTTAATGGTTTTAATATGCACTGAGAGAAAGGATCACCACTATATTCATCTAAACAACTACATTGAGCAATGTGATTAAATACTGTACATCTGGCATTCAAACCACAAGCTCCAGTACATGGGTCTCGACATTTTTCGTTGATGCAGGCTTGATCGCTAGAGCATTCGGAATTAATTGTACACTCAGGACGACAATTAGGAGGGTTGCCGATATAACCAGATTGGCATGCGCATGAAACTGACCCTCCTGTATTTCTACACTCGGCGTATAAACCACATGGTGACGATAAGCAAGGATCTAATGTCGGTAATTTTTCTACTTGTTGAGTTGATTCTAAAAAAAAAAAGTTTATTGTTTTATACACTAAATTAATCTGTTAAATTTTATAAATTTATAAATTGAAACTTGAATTTTATTTGTTTTCGTTTTAAAGTTTATATTTTTTTTTAGCTTCACGCTGTATTCCGCATATAGCAGGGTAGGCAGAGAGAACCTGAGAACTTGGTATGAAGACACTCCGTTCAACACTTTCCGCCGAATTAAGGCATTGTGTGCTGAGTAGCGGAACTCAACGCCGATAAAGTTTATATATTTAAACAAATTATTTTTTTAATTATTTAGCTAAGGCAATTTCATTTTCGTGTACTTTATGAAGGTTCCTTGTCATTTTCATTCCTATTTTAGTAGTTTCAAGTGTAAAATAAAAAATCTCATAACAAATAAGAAGATATTTCAAATGTTTGTTTAACTTCAAGTATCTGCTACGTATTTGCCTTTTCGTGTTTTTAGAGACATTATGTACATCTTCCTAACAACGAAGATGTAGATGGCGGAACCCAACGCTTTGCCTTTTTAACTGGAATATATATGTTTTTGATATATACATACATTCTACTGTATAGGTATTATAATCTCATAGACATTATTTAATTTATTAATTATTATTATTTTTAGAAATAAATGAAAAACAATATTATCTGTGACTCCATTATAGCTTACTAGGCAGAAAGCCTACACGCGACAATTGTGGGACCCAATCTCCTTTAGAGAAATCAATTAAATTTGTGCATAGAATATTATATTCCTCTTATTCCAGGCTGGGAGGTATAAAGCGCGTTCAAGGGGTCTGTTATTCTATACGCAATGTCTAAAAATTGGACACAAAGTGTCAATTGGAGGTTACTAAAAATTGTTACACTAGTGTAACAATTTTAAATAGTTACATATAATAACTTGAAACATTACAAGATAAATTTGACGTGTAAAATATGAATTTAAAACGCAATAATATACATTTTATATATAGCAAAGTAAAATAAGTCCTTATTTATATATGGTGAGTAAGTGACAAATTCATTAAATTTGAAACTTAATAAATATTTTCGCGAATTATATATAAAAATAATATAAAAAGAGAACAAATCTACAGATAAAACATAAGCTTAAGAATGCCTGCCCTGGAAAAATATTGATTTCGATTTGTCAAGTTGTTTATGCTAGTTCCGTACCAATGAGTGAATTTGATGAGTGATTGATTGATTTGGAGTTTCGGAGAAACCTATATTAATGCTTAACGCTACTACATTGATCTACAATCTACTTTACCTATTAGGGGAAAACATCTGGTGAAAGGATTTCCAGTTAATCCTATTTTACATGTGCAAATGGGGCTGTGGTTGATCACGTTACAATTAACATTTTCTCCGCAGCTTCCTACACATGGATCTGCACATTTTTGATTGAAGCAGGCCATATGTGAAGGGCATTCCGAACTAACCATACACTCTGGCCTACAGTTTGGTGGAGACCCAGTAAAAGTAGATAGACAGGAACATACAGCTTGCTCTTTGACTCCTTTACATTGGCTATTTGCTCCGCAAGGTGATGGATTACATGGATCAGTATCTATAACTTGTGCTGGAAATTATAACAATTGTTGTTATTGACAGGTTTATCTATATTTTATTATATATATTCTATATAATAATATGTTATAGTTATTCTTACCTTCTTGTATAATATTACAATGACTGAAAGGATTCCCAGTATACCCTGTTTGACATATACAATTTGGCATGTGGTCATTGATTAGACAATAAGCATTAATTCCGCATGTTCCTGGACAAGGGTCAACGCATTTCATTCGAGAACAAGCCTTGTTAAGTGGACAATCCGAATTAACTGAACACTCAGGTCGGCATCCATCATATGGATTTCCAAAATAACCATCTAAACATTGGCATGCTCCAATTCCTGATTGTTCTCTACATAACGAGTTTGGGCCACATGGACTTGGGCTACATGGATTTAGAATTTCATTTGGTATCAGAGCTGCTATACTACATTGCGAAAATGGGTCACCAGTATAACCTAGTTGACAAACACACATGGGGGAGTGACTAACAACTCTACACTCAGAGTTTATTCCACAACTACCGATGCAGGGATCAGCACATTTTTGTTTCAGACATGCTAAATTGGAATCACATTCACTATTACTAATACACTCCGGTCTACAATTGGGTGGTGAACCTTTGTATCCGTTTAAACATGCACAAACTGGACTTTCACCGCGTATTTTACACGATGAGTAAGGACCACATGGCGATGGATCACAAGGATCAACTTGCGCTGTCTCAACTGCAAAATTGAAAGATGTTAATATTTACTAAATATTTCAAAACATTTTTTTTTAAAAGTGATTACTCACCAATTATTGAACATTTTACAAACGGATCGCCTGTAAAAGATTTTGGACATGAACAGATGGGATTATGATTAATAACGTCGCACACTGCTGACACTCCGCACGCACCGAGGCAAGGATTTATGCATTTTTGATTTTGACAAGCTTCTTTTAAAGAACATTCAAGGCTCACAATACATTCTGGCCTGCAAGTAGGTGGGCTACTGCGATATCCCGGTAAACATGAGCAAACAGCTTGTCCATGCGACTGTTGACATTGGCTATTTGGCCCGCACGGAGTTGGATTACATGGATTAACATTAATTGCTGTAAGTTAAACATACATTTTTAAAATTGATTTAAGGGATGTATTAAAATAAATAGAAAAGAAAATAAAATACCTGCGGCCGGTCGACATTCAACGAATGCATTCCCGCTCATGCCTTTTGGACAAATACACATTGGGATATGATTGTTAACGTCACAAATTGCGTTTACACCACAAGTACTAATGCATGGGTTTACACATTTATTTTTTAGACAGCCTTTATCTTGAGGACAATCTGAACTGTATACACATTCTGGTCGACAGCCTAAATATGGATCGCCGTGATAGTCGTCTAAGCATGAGCAAGCACCGTTTACACACTTCGTATTTGGTCCACATGGACTTGGATTACATGTATCTATAACCGCCTTCTGGGGAGGATCTGTAGATTTTTTATATTAAGTATATTATTATAAATAAAAATAGTATTTACATATCAATAGAGAATTTAAAATAGTTCAGTTTTTTTATTATGGCGCTTATATTTTAAAATATAAAATAGAATTTATAACATAACAACTTTACATCGACATGCTTCAAAAAACAATATAAAGTTAATACCTTCAATGGGCTTTGCAACACATTCTCGGAACGGATCGCCTGTAAAACCTTCTGAACACAAACAAACTGGCACGTGATTTTGAACAAAACATTTCGCATATATTCCACAGGCTCCTTCGCAAGGATTTCGACATTTTTCAGCCACACATGCCTGGTTGCTGGCGCAATCGGAATGGATGATACATTCAGGCCTACAGAATGGTGGCATTCCCATGTAATTTGGCAAACATGAACACGACGCTAATCCATTATTATTCCGGCATTCAGAATATTGACCACAAGGCGAAGGAACACATGGATTTGTTGGTGTCGTTGATACGGATGATATTTCTGTAAAGGCAGAATTGTGTTTTTGATGATATAGGATGTATCCTTAATCAATGAGAAGTAATTTATTGAAAATTTAATTTTTAGATACTTACGTAACACTTGTGTGCATATTGTAAAAGGATTGCCTGAATAGCCAAAACGACATGAACAAACAGGACTATGGTTTATCACTTTACATTCAGTATTTCTTCCACAAGGTTTTGGGCACGGACTTATGCATCGGTTATTTACGCAGGCCCGGTTTGATTTACATTCAGAATTTACGATACATTCAGGTTTGCAGTTTGGTGGTGTACCGACATAATTACTTAAGCAAGAGCATACCGGCTGATTATTTACTTCCTTACATAAGGCATTAGCTCCGCATGGTGAAGGATTGCATACATTTATTTCTAAAATATCTTTATCAAAAGAAAAAAATAACAAGGAGTAATAAGTAAATATACCAAAGTGCAATATTAAAAAAAACGTACATTTAACTTACCACGTATTAAAGAACACATTGATAGGGGATTTCCAGTATAACCAATTTGGCAGATACATGAAGGTTTATGATTTGTCACGTAACAATCAGCATTGTGGCCGCATACTCCGGGACAAGGGTCGACACATTTATTTCTATTACACGCTAATGCCAAAGGACAATCGGAATCAACTAAGCATTCGGGTCTACATCCTTGGTATGGGTCGCCAAAATAGTCCGGAAGGCATGTGCAAGATCCCGCATTTCCTTGTACTTTACATTCAGCATTTACACCACAAGGTGACGGTTCACAGGGATTTAAATATTCAGCTTTGGGCGGAGCTGAAATATGATTTTTACAGGATGAATACACTTACCTACGAACATTTCTTTCATTTCACCGTTGAAGCACTTTTTCTTCCTAAGCGTTAGTCGAAGCTTGCTCGGCTCGGCGACTTTTAGTGACCTCTCCATTTCGATGATGGCGCTTCTATCTAGTCGCCATCAAAAGCGGCCGTCTCAGCGAACGGCCTAAGCGTACTGTAAGTGCTTTGTTATATCCGCGTGCTCCAAACATAAGCAAGGCATTAATTTCACAAAAGTTGTATTATGAATATGTAAATTAAAGTGTTACATCCCTTCTGAAAGCACTTTAAAAATATTTTTATAAGGGTCAATACCTCCTAATTCCTTATATTTTTGCGTTTAATTTCCAAGCATATAGATACTACATCGATGAATCTACTACAAACTGAACAGCGGGCATGGTCGCCGGACAGCTTTTAAGCTAAAACATCTATGTAGCTCTATTTCAAATTAGTAAACCATGTGAGCCGTGACCGTTGATAATATTTTAAAGCACACATTTTATAGCATGATTTTCACGCTTGGCAAAGCGTTTTTGTTAAAGGCGTTTAAACTTATTTTTTATAATTTCGCTGCTTTGTTAATGATTTTCACTACAATTGTATAACCTTGTACAAACTAAAATTGTATACCTTACTGATTTTATCTTCACATTTCCTTCTTGTAATTTTAATTATATTTATTAAGTATATACGCAAATTGAAATATACAACTGGATATTGTTAAAAGATTCTTACCTTTTATTCGAGAACAACCCCTAAATGGATCACCCTCGAAGCCAATTTCACATGCACAGCTTGCTCGATGATCTACAACAGTACACACCGCGTCGATACCACATGCATCCTGACAAGGATTTTTGCATTTTTGGGCAACACATGCAAGTGCTGCGGGACACTCAGCACTTATAATGCATTCCGGCCGACAATTTGGCGGTGATCCTATAAAGTTTGATTGACAACTGCAAGCTGGCATATCTCCAGCTGTTATACATATTGAATTGGGCCCACAAGGAGAAGGATCACAAGGATTTATCGGCGTTGGTGGCAGTGCTAAAAAATATACATAGTTCAATATCATTTCAACGTTTTAAGTGTTTTCTCACTTGATATAAAATTAATTATAAATAAATTTTTATTTCAAATTACCTGGTGTAGGGTAGCAGTATGTGAATGGATCTCCAGTAAAACCATCGTTGCAGTTACATATCGGGGAGTGAGCAACAACTTGACAACTCGCTCCGCGACCACAAGCGCCTTCGCAAGGATCACGGCAACGACGATCCACACATGCCATCTGAAGCTTACATTCAGAACTTACTAAGCATTCTGGTCGACATGAGGGAGGTGAACCAATATGTCCAGCTCTACAGGAACAAGCAGCAGCCCCGATAGAACTAACTGAACATTCGCTATAAGGCCCACATGGTGAAGGATTACATGGCGATTTAGGTCGTTCTGAAGAATAAACAATAAGAAACATTAAAACAGAATATAAATTTGATATTTAAAGCAAATCCATATTTACAAAATATGCTCACCTGGTTTAATTATTTCTGTACAAAATGAGAAAGGATCTCCAGATGTGCCAGATGGGCATGTACATGATGGTATATGATTATTAACAGAGCAAATCGCACCAGTACCACAAGCGCCAGGACAAGGATCTTGACATTTTCCACCATGACACGATCGCGTTGGTGAGCATTCACCATTTGTAGTACATTCTAATCTACAGCCTGTATATGGATCTCCAAAATGACCTGGAGTACATGAACAACTACCTTCTTCACATACAGCGTTGCTGCCACAAGGCGATATATTGCAAGGATCCGATGCTGGAGTTGGAATAACTGAAAACAAATTAAAGATTTAATAATAATATTTTACCTAGCATACATATATACATAAATATATACCATACCTAATATTTCAGCACATTGAATGAATGGATCTCCGGAGAAGCCAAGTGGACAGCTACAAATAGGTATATGATCTTGTACTCGACATTCTGCTCTAAATCCACATGAACCTTCACACGGGTTTGTGCACCTTTCTGCTATACAGGCTTGATGCGATGGACAATCAGTATTCACTATACATTCTGGATGACAATTAGGTGGCGCTCCACTATATCCTATCGTACAAGAGCACGATGGATTACCATTTATTGCGCGACACTCACTATAAGGTCCGCAAGGACTAGGTTTACATGGTTCAACCGGTTTTTCTGGTTCTGAAATGGAATACTGAATCACTCGGCAATTTGTAAATGGATCACCAGTGCTTCCTGCTGGACAGCTACATAAAGGACTATGATTGATGACTTGACAATGAGCGCCCAACCCACATGTACCCCTACAAGGATCTGCACATTTTAATTTATGGCAAGCTCGATCTGAGGGGCATTCACTACTGACTGTACATTCTGGCCGACAATCAGGTGGGGCTCCCTTGTATTCTGGTAAGCATTCACAAGATGCTAATTCGCCATTTTCTCTGCATATACTGTTAGGCCCACAAGGTGAAGGTTGACATGGCCTACCTTTGCCCGGTAGTGGTTCATTTTTAGTACATTGCGTAAATGGATTGCCTGCATAGTCCTTTATACAAGCACAAGTTGGCACGTGATTTACAACTGTGCATTCAGCAAACGTTCCGCAAATCCCGGGGCAAGGATCTATACATTTATTTCTTATACAAGCTTTATCAGCTGAACAATCTGAACTAAGAACACATTCAGGCCGACAACTTTCATATGGATTTCCTTGATAACCTTCTAGACATGAACATGCTCCAGCGCCATCTCTCTGACTACATACGGCATTAGCACCGCAAGGAGATGGATCACATGGTTTCATTACATTATCTGCAATTGAAGGAAAATACAGTATAGTCTGGACAAATTATAAACATTACTATAAATATCTACAAAAAAATAATAATATAATACAATTACCTTCCAATGGTACACATTGTAAGAAAGGATTTCCAGTATACTTTTCAGTACAAATACAAGATACGGTGTGGCTTACTATAATACAATCGGCATTTACACCACACGATCCTGGACATGGATCTATACACTTATTTCTAACACATGCTTGATTGGAAGGACAATCAGGGTTAATAACACATTCTGGTCTGCAATTGGGTGGCTGACCCACATAGTCATCAATACATCGACAATTAGCTTTTTCATTCCTCTCTATGCATAAAGCATTTGGCCCACATGGGGAAGGGCTACAAACATCGATTGTCTCAGGTACTATTGCTACAATATTATAACAACTCTTAAAAGGATCTCCCGTTTGTCCTGTATTACAACTGCAGATAGGACTATGATTAATCACTTCACAACGAGCTGATATGCCACATGCATTAGTGCAGGGGTTTATACATTTTTGATTTACACAAGCCTTAGTTGAAGGACATTCAGAACTTACTATACACTCTGGTCTACATGCAGGAGGAGACCCTTTATATCCTTCAATACAAGCGCAAACAGCAGTATTGTCTATTGTTCTGCAAACACTATTTGGCCCGCACGGTGATGGATGACAAGGATCTTTTGGAGGTGATTTTTCCTTTTCCATTGGCTGACAGTGTGTAAATGGATTACCAGTATAATCAGCGATACATGAACAGCTAGGTATATGATTTATCACATCACATTTAGCATTTTGGCCACAAACTCCAGGACAAGGATCACGGCATTTATTTCGGAAACAAGCTTTATCTCGAGGACATTCCTGACTTCCAGTACACTCAGGTCTACAAGATTCATAAGGATTGCCTATGTAGTTAGTAAGACAAGTACAGAAGCCATTTTCACATTTTGCGTTTGGTCCACAAGGTGATGGATTACACGGATCTAATGGTAACGGAGTCGTAGGAACTGTAAAAGAATTTTAATATTTTTAAAGTATTGATCACACTTAGTGTAAGAAAAACAATTTAGAAAACGTACAAAAAATTATTGTTGCGGGTTGCTAGCATTTTCATTTAGATTTCTAATAGGCGCGAACTCTAGCCCCGCTACGTTCAAATCTTTATATATTTTCTGAAAATGTTTTTCTTATTGTAAAATATTTTTATCTTAACACTAGCTTCTGCTTGTGGCTTCCCCCGGCTACCGTGCTGATAAAAAGTAGCCTAGTTCCTCCCCAGGTTTCAGACTATTCGTACCAAATTGTATCACAAACGGCTTAGTCGTGAAACATATATATAAAATTATTAATAAACTAACAAACAGACGTAAGCTTCTTTCTTTTTATTATGCCAATTGTGGATTTTTAACTTCACGCTGTTTCCTGCATATATGGGGTAGGCAGAGGAACCGGGAACTAATGTTAAGACACTCTTTCAGCTGAGATTACTTTGTATATTATTGAGTAACTATGTCCTGGGGGCTTCGTCCGCGTATAATCCTACTATTATACCATTTATTATTAACACAATCATTTCTGCAACTTTGACGCGCGCGCACTGCATATGTTGCGCCCATTTGTTGAATAACGTTGGTGTATAATTCAAATTTTACATTTTCTCTTAAATAATGCATCCAATTTACATACACCAATACCTCGCATTGCGTTGTTTCGTTTTGCGTTTTTTTTGAAGTTGCGTTGCTTCTTAATTAGTACTAATTTTATTTGTGCGTCTTTTATATTTCCGAGGTTGCGTTGGTTGTAGTATGGTTTAGTAATAAATTTTACCAAACATTAGACCATTTTTTTGTAAAAAAAAAGCCATATTAGGACAACAATCGCTATGGACTCAACAGACATTGATCAATTTTAATTTTGTTTTTCATAAAATTATTGAATAGTTTATTTTGTTTTAATAGAATACACATTTTTTTGTTTTTTGTATGTATAATATTTTATATTATTTTTGGTCCCTAATTATTTACTTTGCTCAATTTTCTTTTTAAATAGTAGTATTTTCGTAACCCTGGAACCTATCTTCGATCTTTACATTATTTGATTGCTATAGAAAATCTTAATTCACTTTGCGTCGTTTCAATTTGCATTGTGTTTTTTGGCACGTAATCACGATGCTAAGTGAGGTATTGGTGTTCTATAAAAGTTTTTTCATAAAATCATATCTTGTTGATATTTTTTTTCACATAAATAAGCCTAATTGTGGATTGCTAATAAAAGTCAGTTATGAAATACTACTGACTTTTCTTGAAAACTGCTTTTTTCAACATTTTTGTAGTACGTGGTCTGTGTTTATAAATGAACATTTCACCAGGGCACGTGATTACTGTAATTTTGCGGTGTATTTTCTGCTTACTTTATTAATCCTTATTTTAATAAAATCAAGGTAAGAATTGCCCCATGAGCCTTCTTATAATAATAAGAAACGATTTTTCAAATCTACCGGTAGTATCGAGGATTATCGCGTTCAAGCAAACAGCAAACATTTCATTTCTTTTTCCTTCCTTTCCAAATGCTTTATAATATTATTATAGATATAAGCAACAGTTTCTTTATTATTCAAAATGTATATTTATTATAATTTTTTTTTATTTTTAGATGGCATAGAAATGGTCTCATTTTAGATAATATAAATAAATAAAAAGAATTAGATTACCTTCTGGAATTGGTGAACACCTGGAGAAAGGATCACCTGTAAAACCCTCGTTACACACACATACTGCTACATGGTTCAGAACGTGACAATTTGCTTCTATACCACAGGAACCAGGGCAGGGATCCTCACATTTTTGCCTGACACAAGCTAATGAAGCTGGACATTCTGAATTTATAGTACATTCGGGTCGACATGATGGTGGTGATCCTATATATCCTGGTGAACATGAGCAAGCTGGTCCACTTGCTAATAACTGACAATTAGAATGCGGTCCACAAGGCGAAGGAGTACAAGACAGTGGACGCTCAGTAGTTGTAGGAATTGCTAAAAAAAAATGTGATTTATATATATATTTAGAACTTAAATAAAATATTTTAAATAGTGCCAATAAAAATAATTCTTACTATAACATTGCGTAAATGGATCTCCTGTCATCCCAATGGGGCACGTGCATATGGGGTTATGGTTTTTGACTAAGCAGTGAGCTCGAAGGCCACATGTGTTGGGGCAAGGATCATCACATTTTTGATTAATACAAGCTTTAGAAGTATCACATTCACTATTTACGACACATTGCGGCCGACAAGACGGTGGCGATCCTACATAATTCGGTAGGCATGAGCAGACTGCTTGCATATTGACTTGGCGACATTGGCTATTAGGTCCACAAGGAGTAGGTTCACATGGGTTTAAGACAGGTGCTGAAATATTATTAAAGAATTTTAAATTAATTATCTAGATGTCTTTCGTTACTCACTGATGAATAGACAGGATTGTCAGAGAGAATCTAGTGTCAAAACAATCCGTTCGCGGCTTTTCGCCCGAATTCGACATATTGCGTGATTAATGGCGGACTCACGCCGTGTTAAGTTTTACCAGTGCGGAAAAATGAAAATAATTTAATTATAAACATTCCCTCGTGTGTGAATCGAAGCCACAACCAATCGCGTTGTAAAATTTCTCACTACTTACGTTCAAAAACTATTTCACGACATTGAAAGAATGGATCCCCAGTGAAACCTGATGGACATGAACAAACAGGAACATGCTTTTCGACAGTACATTGAGCTAGCTGGCCACACGTTCTAGGACACGGATCTATACATTTGAAGCGTGTGCAGGCTAAGTTTATAGCACAATCGTCATTACTTTCACATTCTCTACGACATCCATTTGCACTATATGGATCTCCTTCATATCCTTTAGAGCAGAAACATGCACCTGCACCATTATATTCTCTACATTCTGCATTTGGTCCACAGGGCGATGGTGTACACGGACTTGACGTTGGCGTCATCTCGGTCGCTATAATTAGTAAACCATTATATCAAACATTAAATGAAAGAAAACACTAAAGACAGTATTAATGTCAATAAGTGAAACAATAATCCTTACATGATATAATAATTTGAACACAAATTTTAGAAGCGTCTCCTGTGAATCCTTGTTGACACGTGCACATCGCCTTGTGATTAACCGTTAAGCAGAGAGCATTTACTCCGCACGCACTTTGACATGGATCTTTACATCTTTCATTTACGCATGCGGCGTTGCTAGGGCATTCCGCATCTATTGTACATTCTGGTCTACAATTTGGTACCCTCCCTATATAATTTGGTAAGCAAGAGCAAGCTGCTTGATCACCAATAACACGACATTCTGAATTAGGTCCACAAGGTGATGGAACACATGGATTTGTTTGCACTGTTCCTAAAAGTTTAAAACATAGCGTAAAAATATCCACTAAAAAACATGTTACATATCAATAAATTAGGTATTGTATTAATAAGTTACATAAAAGAACATACTTTCTTCTGGTGTACACCTGGTAAAAGGATCTCCTGTGAATCCAGATGTACAACTACAAATGGGATTATGTGTTACAACTTGGCAACGAGCATTAAGACCACATGTGTTGGGACATGGATCTATACATTTTTTATTAATACAAGCTTTGTCTTGAGGGCATTCAGAGCTAACGATACATTCCGGCCGACAGGACGGTGGAGTGCCAATATATCCAATCTCACAGGTACATACACTATGACCATTTACGGCGCGGCAAAGGCTATTAGGTCCACAAGGTGATGGTTGGCATGGATCTAATTGTGGTTCGACTTCGTCTGGAATTACTATTAAAAGTTGTTTTGTTATATTAACCAATATAATAAAGAATAAATAACCAAGATATTTAAAAAAAAACACTTAGTAATAAACAATTTGTTCGTGGTAAAAAATTACAAAACTAGTTGTTGACTTACTTTCAAAATCGCATTTCGTTAATGGATTTCCTGTGTATCCAGAAAGGCAGGTACAGGTAGGCGAATGATTTACAGTTCTACATTCAGCGTTTATACCACAAGCCCCTGGACATGGATCTTTACATTTGTTATTAGAACAAGCTTTATTACGATCGCAATCTGAATTCGATACACACTCTGGACGACAACCAGTATACGGATCTCCGAAGTACTCCGGTAAACAAGAACAAGATCCTATTCCATTACGCTCTTTGCATAAGGCATTTGCACCACATGGCGATGGATTGCATGGATTTGGTGGAGGTTCTGAAGCATCTGTTTCAAAAATAAAAATTGTTTATTAGAAGAAATAACAAAAAAGTAAAAGCAACATACTTATTACAGACTTACGTTCGACTATGGAACATCCGCTGAATGGATCACCAGTATATCCTATTATACAGTTACATAATGCTACATGATTTGCTACTGAACATTCTGCATTGAAACCGCAAGAACCAGGGCAAGGATCTACACATTTTTCATTTTGACATGCAAGATTACCAGGACATTCAGCATTGATCGAACATTCCGGTCTACAGTTTGGTGCGATACCAATAAAATTCGGTAAGCAAGAGCATGCAGGCGCTTCGCCAACTACTTTACATTGAGAATATGGACCACACGGTGACGGTATGCATGGATTTCCTTTAGGTCCCGAAAATATAGGTTCTAAAGAAGAAAGTATATGAATTAAGAATACAATAGAAAAATAGAAAAGATTGAAGAAAAAGAAATTGTATGAGTACAACAACATGCAAACAAAAGGATAATTTAACAAATATAAAAAATTAAATACAACGTTTTATTGTTATATATATATTTTATTTTTATAAAAATCATTTTAATATTCTTACTTTGTTCTAATTGACAAACAACGAATGGATCGCCGGTAAATCCGGATTTACACGTGCAAATAGGATTATGATTTATGGTTTGGCAACGTGCATTTACTCCACATGTTCCTGGACATGGATCTTTACATTTTTGTTTTATACATGCTTGATGTTGTGGACAATCCGTGCTTATAACACATTCTGGTCTGCACGCAGGTGGGGATCCAATGTAACCTTCTTCACAAGAACAGACACCGTGTCCATTCAATTCCTTGCATTGGCTGTAAGGTCCGCATGGCGACGGGATACATGGATTGTAATCTTGCTGAATTGCTATAATTCAAAATATAAATAAAATTTTATTCTTCTTGGTTTTAGAATTAAAGTCTTATAAGAAAAAAATACTAACGTTTTCGTTGAGGGTGACACGATACTGTGGGATTTCCTTCATAACCATCAATACATAAACATACTGGAGTGTGATGAGCTACATTACATAATGCGTTTATCCCACATGCTTCCTTACAAGGATTTACACATTTATTATTCGAACAAGCCTTTTCCAAAGGGCAATCATTGTTTGTGACACACTCTGGGCGACATCCAAGATATGGATCTCCAAAATAACCTAGTTGACAACTACAAGCGCCAGCATTATTTTTTTCGGTACAGAATGCGTTTGGCCCACAAGGCGAAGGGTTGCATGGATTACTCTCGTCTTCACTTGGTACAGTTACTGTTTAACGAAAAATATAACATTTCTTAGTTGCTAAATATTATTTTAGTGATTTATTTTTTGTTAAATTAATCTACTTACCGATGAAATAACAACCACTAAATGGATCACCGGTATAATCTTCACGGCAATGACAAACAGCTTTATGAGAAATTACTAAGCAATTTGTATTAGAGCCGCAAGAACCATCACAGGGATTTATACACTTTTCCCGAATGCAAGCCAGATTACTAGGACATTCTTCATCATAAATGCATTCTGGACGGCAATGCGGAGCTCGGCCAATATAACCAGCTTGACAAGAACATGCTGGAATTTCGCCAATTACTCTACATTGAGAGTTCGGCCCACAAGGCGAAGGAACACAGGGATTACCAGATGGTCTTGTTTCTGGCCCTATAAAATTACAATTATTACATAAAATATGTATATTTTAAATTTAACTTGAACGTGAATTATTTTGTAGTAAAAATTTTTATATCACTCACTTGTTTCGTAAGCACAATTAACGAACGGATCACCGACATATTTTTCAGGGCAACTACACAGAGCATTGTGATTAACTACTGTACATTTTGCATTTGTGCCACAAGAACCTATACATGGATCTGTACACTTTTGATTAACACAAGCCATATTGGGCATACAGTCACTGCTAACCATGCATTCAGGATGACAATTGGGAGGGGAACCAAAGTATTCCTCTTGACATGAACAAATAGCATGTCCATTATTAGTACGACAGATACTATAAGGTCCACATGGGGAAGGCAGACACGGATCGATAGATTTTTCAATAGCGCCTAAAAATAATATTTTTATTAAGCTTGTTACAAAATGCCTTTGAAAAGAAAAAATAAATAACGTAGTGTTGTAAAAAAATATTTAGGGCGTACTTATAAGTAACAAGAAGAAAATGGATTTCCTTCATATCCTCGTAAACAAGCGCACGAAGGGGCGTGATTATTCACGTGACATTCTCCTGCATTCATTCCGCAAACGCCTGGGACATGGATCTTTGTATACTTGTTAGTTTATACAAGCCATATTTTTGCACAATCTGAATTTTAAGACGCACCCGTGGTTTACTCAATATATGGATCTCCATAATATTCTGGGAGATAAGGAATATGAACCAACTCCGTGTCTTTCTTACAAAACCGCACTAACACCAAGGTGATCGGGTGTGGATGGCTGGGTTTGTGGTTCAATAGCTATAAGTAAAATCGTGCTTTGGTTACATTAGCATATATTTCTATAATGAATCAGATTAGGGAAAACATTTGTTACTCAAAGAATAACTGTAAACTTACGAGGTGATAATTGAACACCTGGTGCAAAATGGGATCAATGGTGATAACCTTCCTCACATGTACATATTGGTATATGTTTAACTACATTGCAGGTTGCGTGAAATCCACAAGAACCTGGACATGGATTACTAAGCATCCCCCTTGGGATACATGCTAAGTTTCCAGGACATTCTATATTCATAACGCACTCTGGGCGGCAATTTGGTGGTCTCCCGATATAATTATTAGAACAAGTACATACAGGTATGCCATTTAAATCCTTACACAAAGAATGGGGACCGCATGGATTAGGTAAACAGTTATTAATTGGTGTCATTTGTTCTGCAAGTAAAATTATTCATGCAATATAATTTAATGTTTATAAAATATTACGAAAAAATATTTAGAAATTTTTAAACTTACTGTCTTCTAAAAAGCATCTCACAAAAGGGTCACCCGTAAAATCACTTAAACAGCTACAAACAGGATTGTGGTTTATTACTTGACATTCAGCGTGGATACCACAGGTTCCCGGACACGGATCTTGACACTTATTATTTATACACGCTTTATTTGGCCGACAATCCGAACTAATAATACATTCGGGTCGACAATTAGGAGGAGAACCAACGCAAATATCAAGACATGTACAAACTGCATGACCATTAAACGTACGACATTTACTATAAGGGCCACAAGGCGAAGGGTGGCATGGATCAACCGGCTCCGGTAGAACTGTATATTAAGAAAAGTTATAAAGATTACAGAAAGTTTGAAACAAAGTAAAAGAAAGAATTGAAAAGAAAATAGGCTTACGTATAGTAGGAGTACATGCATGAAGAGGGTTTCCATTATATCCAGGCAAACAAAAACATGAAGGTGCATGATTGGTGACTCTACATTCTGTGTTTTGTCCACAAGTACCCGGGCATGGATCTACGCATTTATTATTAAAACAGATACTATAAGTAGCACAATCTGTATTCATGACGCATTCAGGTCTACAGCCCAAATATGGATCTCCGTAAAAATCATCAATACAAGTACACGCACCAGCACCATTACTCTCTTTACAGATAGCATTAGGTCCGCAAGGTGATGGATTACAAGGATGCCTCAGAACCTCTTTAGGAGCTGAAATATTTGTTTATAATATATTTTGCAATGAGAAAATACACATTTGCATGCAGGGAAATATCAACATGCATAGAATGTTATGTAGAAAACGAGTATACTTACTTTCAAGTGGACTGCAGCTAGAGAAAGGATCACCGGAGAAGCCATCATCGCACGAGCAAATTGGTTGATGGTTTTGTACGACACAACGGGCGTTAAATCCACAAGACCCTACACAAGGATTAATACACGTTCCAGTCAAACACGCAAGCGCTAGTGGACAATCTTGATTAATGAGACATTGTGGTCTGCACGAAGGAGGAGCGCCTAAAGTTCCTGGTTCGCAAGCACATACAGCTCGGCCAAATTCGTTTTTACAGGAAGAGTGCGGCCCACACGGTGATGGCAAACAAGGATCTGGAGCTGGCTGTGAAACACCTGTTTTAAAAGAATATAAAAAATGTGATATATTTTAATATACTTTTATAAGTTGCTTACATTAAGCCAAAAGTTATAAAAAATAATTTCGTGTATAAAACATTTTCTTACTCTTTTTGTAGCACCGAATAAAAGGATCTCCTTCAGGGAAGTTGTCAAGACACATGCATATTGGATTATGACCGACTACGTGGCAAACAGCGTCTAAGCCACAACTATGAATACATGGATCTTTACATTTTCTGTTAATACATGCTTTATTTGTTGGGCAGTCTGAATTCACAGCACATTCAGGGCGGCATGCTGGGGGTGCACCAAGAAAGCCGGTACGACAAGAGCAAACCGCTCGATTGCTCACTACATGACATTCACTGTTTGGGCCACACGGTGAAGGTTCGCATGGGTTATTAGGCGTCACTGTAAGTATAGACCAACGTTATATAAAGATATCCGACGAGTTTTACTAAAAGCTAACAAAAAATAGAAGCAAAGTGTAAATGTTAATACTTTTTTTTTTATATGATAGTGATTATTTTAAAATTAAGTGTTATTAAACAAAATTATTTCAAAAGAAAGACTTCTGCTTACACTCTGCGTATATTCGGCGACAAGAGGAAAACGGATCGCCTTCATAACCCTTAAAACAGGTACATACAGGAACATGGTTGGTCACAAAGCATTCTGCATTAACTCCGCATAAATCTTTACATGGATCTCTACAGTGATTGGATAAGCATGCCAAATGATTTGGACAATCAGAATTAATAGAACATTCTGGTCGGCAACCGCCAGCATAAGGATTTCCAATATTAGGTGGTATACACGAACAACGTGCAACGCTATTGACAATAGAGCACATTGTGTTTTCACCACATGGAGATGGGTTACAAGGCGTAATAGATTCATTTTTTACTATTTCAATACATCCAATAAAAGCGTCACCTTTATAACCTTGTAGACAACTACATAATGGTGTATGGTTTACAACGTTGCAAGCTGCATTGTTGCCGCAAGCACTTACACATGGATCGGAACACTTTTCGTTTATACAAGCTCTAGATGAAGGACACTCTTGGTTAATTATACATTCAGGCCTACAATACGGAGGAGATCCGGTATAATTTGGTAGGCAAGAACACACTGGATGACCTGATTTTATATCACAAACGGAATTAGGTCCACAAGGTGATGGTGTACAAGGATTCTTATCATTTGGTTCATTTTCTACAAATGTTGTGCACACTACAAATGGATCGCCGGTTTCTCCAGGCCTACAGCTGCATATAGGGTTATGATTGACAACAACACAGTCTGCACCAACCCCACAGCTTCCATAACATGGATCTATACACTTTTGGTTAACGCAAGTTTCTTTTTGTGGACAATCGGAGTTACTAACACATTCTGGTTGACACATTGGAGGAATTCCTTTAAATCCTGGTAAACATGAGCACATTGCAAATCCTGTTTTTGATACTAGGCAGCGGCTGTAAGGTCCACATGGCGACGGATCACATATGGAAAATGAAGGCGGTGTAGGCAGGCTACTTTGACACCGAATGTATGGGTCACCAGTCTGATCTGGCGCACAAAAGCAAATTGCGTGATGATTAATAGTTTCACAAAAAGCTCCAACTCCACAGACATCTTTACATGGATTTTCACATTTGTTATTAATGCATGCTAATTTAGATGAACAATCAGTGTTTACAACACATTCTGGCCTACATGACAAATAAGGATTTCCATAGAAACCTGGCAAACACTTGCACGTTAGAGCTTTATTTAAATTTTGACATATTGCATTAGCTCCGCAGCGAATATTATCGCAAGTTTCATTTGGCACAGCTAAAATAAAAAATAAGTAATACTATATTAGTCATGACAACAATATTTTGAATCTTGTATATTTATAGATAGACAATAAACACAATTATATATTTTTTTTTTCAATTATTTAAATACTTACGTTGTGGTGTATATTTGCAATGTTCGTAAGGATTTCCTGAGAATCCATTTTTACATTGACAAATTGGGTCATGATGATAAACAACACAATCAGCATTGGCTCCGCACGAGCCTGGACATGGATCTATGCATTTATTTTTTAAGCAAAATTTGTTAAAAGCGCAATCCGAGTCTAAAACACACTCAGGTCTGCATATAGGATTATTAATAGCATTGGGGCCAATACACAGATTGCATATCGCAAATTTATCTCCATATGTATCACATAATGAATTAGGATCACAGGGATTCGGTGAACATGGTTGAGTTGTTGAATTATCGGCAGTTATAATTATTGCTGTAAACAAAATATATACATATATAGCAATAAATTAGAATGACGTCACAATTAACTTACAATGATAAAATACTTACGTCTATATAAACATTGTATTAGTGGATCGCCCATATATCCATCTGGACATAAACACGAAACTGTATGATCAGAACAAAGACAAACAGCATTAATCCCGCAGACATTGTTTTGTTGGCAGGGATCTGCACATTTTTGATTAACACAAGACTCGTTTGGTAAACAGTCAGAATTCATAAGGCATTCAGGTTTACACTCCTTTAAGGGGTCACCATAAAAGTCAGGAAGACAAGAACACAGGGCTGTATTTCCTACGTCTTGACAGATTGCATTGGTGCCACACTGAACTTTATTGCAAGGGTTATTACTTTTTTGCTCCTCGGGCTGTAAGCAACATATCAATGGATTGCCTATTAATCCGCTTTCACATATACAAACGGGATGATGAGTTTCTACGTGGCATATTGCATTTAATCCACAAGCACCGGGGCAAGGATCGCGACACATGTAACCCATGCAAGCTTTATCCAAGGCACATTCATCATCAATTTCACATTCTCTAGAACGACAACCTTCTAAACTGAAAGGATCTCCTGTACTTCCATCAATGCAAACACATAAAGGTTGCCCATCATAATTAACATTACATAAGGCTTGAGGTCCACAAGGATTTGGATTACAGGGACTTTTTTGTGGCTGACAACCAATATAAGGATCCCCCACAAACCCAGATTTGCAAAAACACATTTCTCTATTTTCACTGACGTAACAGTCTGCATTTTCCCCACAATTTCCTGGTTGACATAAAACTGCCGGTGGTAAATAACCCTCACGATTGCAAGATTTGTAAGGATTGCCCCTAGTGTTCTCTGGACAATAGCACGCAGGTATTCGGTTTGGATCACAACGCGCTCCTAGACCACAGGTATTAGGTTCACAAGGATTACGTGCTTCAACGCAACCACGAACTGTATTCGGACTCTCAACAAAACCTTGTAGGCAAGTACATTTTGAAAATCCATTTGCCAAAACTGTGCATTGTGTGTTAGGTCCACAAGGTGAAGGATTACAAGGGTTATTGGGTAACCTGCAGGGTTGACGTGGAGGATTGCCTTCATAATTTGGCAAACAAAAACAAGCTGGTTTATTATCAATAATTCTACAACCAGTAAAAGGTCCACAGGGATTTGGCTCACAT
This sequence comes from Philaethria dido, assembly GCA_033558755.1. Classification (NCBI taxonomy): domain Eukaryota; kingdom Metazoa; phylum Arthropoda; class Insecta; order Lepidoptera; family Nymphalidae; genus Philaethria; species Philaethria dido. The sequence continues at coordinate 449,963 of JAKGSA010000211.1, read as the reverse complement.
TCGCTACCCTCTGGAACTGGAAAATAAAAAATATATTTCATAATTTTGACATATTTTCTGAGCATAAAAATATTTAGTTTAGAAAAATGTATCCAAATACATTTCTATATGTTTAAAGGCTTTTTTATTGTAAAGGGACTTGAATAAAAGGAAAAAGTTCTTAATTCGACTATTATTGTTTGTTTGCGGTAAGCATAGCTTTTTATCGGGTAAACCAACTTTGATGATTTTTTTACTTTATATAATAGCTAATGCGTCTCATGTCATATTTGAATTAAATAAGATATGACAAGGTTTTTTTTATATTTGACATAATTCTACTTTTTAGTCCATTTTAATTAAAATCAGTTTTTTTTGAAAAAAAATATTTAATGACAAGTTACTTACTGCAATTTTTAAATGGATTTCCAGTTAAACCTTTAGGGCAGAAGCATATAGGGTTGCCATTGTCATTTTCACAGAGCGCATTTATTCCACATGGATTTGGAGAACAAGGATTTATCGGCGGTTCACAATTAATCATAGGATTTCCTGTATAACCAGATAAACATTTGCAAGATGCGCGATGATTTAAAACATCACACACAGCGTTTGTTCCACATCTACAAGGAGACTCGCATCTTCCATTAATACAAGCCTGAGCATTGGCACACTCAACATCAGATCGACATCCTTGAACTAAAATGCATTTATTAATTGAAATAAAATTATTTAATTAAGACAACTAGTAGAAAATAAAGATTACTTACTCTGGAAGCATTCTAGGAAAGCGTTTCCAGTAAATCCAGCAAAACATTCACATTGTATACCATGGTTTGATGGAAAACATTCTGCGTTGTCCCCACATTTATTAACAGAACAAGGATTTATACATACTCTATTTAATCTGTCACATAATAGTTCCGGAGGACAGTCCTCGTTGTATTGACATACAGAATGAGTATCAATAACTAAAAATAAACATTAATAGAAGGTATAAAAGAAGGCTATGCAAACAATAATAAAAATTATTTATGTATTTAACATTATTTATTTACCTGGCGCACATCCAACGTATCCGTTTCCTTGGTATCCCTCTATGCAACTGCAATCTGAACCATGGTTTGTATTTATACAGACGGCGTTTTGTGTACAAGGATTGTGTATAGAACACGGATTTTGACATGCACTATTTATACAAGCTTCAGTCAAAAGACAATCTTCATTTCGAGTGCAACCGGCTGAGCAAAAGTGAAAAAATGTATGCAAATATTATTTATATGTGCAAGAGTTATCTAAAGGATTAATATATCCTATAACTTATGTACAAAGATATGTAATGTGAAATTTTGATAGGAACAAAGTACGTTTATGTTATGTCTGATTTGAAAACCAGACTACGATATTTACTTTTTAAAATATTATTTGCAGTGCAAATACAATAAGTATACAAAGTTTAAGTATAACTTTACAGCTAATATTACAAGACAAAATATTATATAAGTCTACAATAATAGGAAATATGCAAAAATATTTTTACAAAAGTAATTAAAATAATAAATAGAGTGTAGCAATAACTTTAATTTGTATTTATTTCAAACAAAACGTTCTTCTTAATCTTATAATATAAATACAATAATAAAACAGCATCTTCCCTCTTATTTATGTTAATTTAATTGCATATATGTGATTGGCAAAATATTTATGGAAAAATATGTTGTGTAACCAACACATTCGAAATAATTTGACTTACTAAAAAAATAAACGTATTTTGATATTACATTTGTAACATACACAAGAACTAATTACATGAAATATTTTACAGTCATCCATAAACCTGTATAAGAAATTCGTTAAACAAAGTCAGTTTCCAATAGCCCTATTACTTACATATTTTAGGTGAACATTTAACTGCAGGATCGCCATCGTATCCAGCTGGACACGAACACATAGGCCTTTGTTTAACAGGATGGCATTTAGCTTGTGAGCCACAGACATTGTCAAATTCACAAGGATTTTGACATAGTCCCATAAAGCAGGCCTCAGTTTCAATACAATCTCGATCAGATTGGCAAGGTTCTGGTGCTTTGGGCGTTCCAGGTGATTCTAATATGTTATATGTTAAATATGGGATTAGTTTGTTATATTAAAATAAAATACTATATATTAGTTTATATTTACAAAGAATTTATCGTAATATTCATTTCAATTTTGTACACATTTGTCCGATAAAATAACCGTAAGAAAATAGTGTTTGTTTTCGTTATTGAATACAACTACCAGTTAAGAATGAGAAAATCGCAAGTTTTGCGGTCATACCTTTAATACAGTTTTCTCCGGCAGGACTGTGGCACATACAAACTGCATCATGATTATTTACTTTACAGGAAACGCTCTTTGCACACGGGTTGTGCACTTCACAAGGATTTTCACAAACTCCGTGAAAACAAAACTTGTCCGCAGGACAGTTAATATTAGATTCGCATTCATTGTTAATGTTAAAGTTAACTGTGTCAGTCACTGTCATATCGAAATAAGGAGTTGAATCTGTCCAAGCAGGAATGTCTATGTCTTTTCTTCGTGAAGAAAGATTTTCTAAAGAAGTGCTAGATAATGCAGACAAAGTCGTTGGATATTGCGTTTCTCTATTTGATTCATAGTCTATTGTTAAGTCTTTTTGAGTATTTAAAAGAAACTGTCCAGTATTTACTATATAATTATTAGTTGTCTGTAAAAGCTTTAGATTTAAGTCCGTCGTCGTTACAATATTAGGTTTTGTAATTGCTTCGTAGTTTGTTATTGGAGTTGTCGAAGATTTAGATACGCTTGTCCCAGCATTTGTAACGGTACTTTTATTATATATACCTACTTTATGAAATTCTTCTTCTATAATAGCAAAATTTGTTGTAGTTTCAATTGGTTCCAATGTACTATTTAATGTATTTGTAATTAACAAACTTGAATTACTATAGTTCATATTAGGTATCCAATCTGGGGTGTTCATTTCTTTATCCGTAGTTGACATTATAATATCATTATCATTTTTTTCTATGTTAGATAAATAACTATCAGAGTGTGTTTTGGTTGATGAGAAAACATTATTTTCTAAGTTGTCTAATGATGTCACATATTTTGGAATTGATGAAAATGTATTACTAATTTCGTCGTCCTTATTGTATTCAGTCACTTCTTGAATACTTTTAATCTTCTCAGTAGTGACGATTTCATTTAAAAATAGTCCTGCCGTGTTGTCGTTGATTGATGTCATAGTGTAACTTAATAATTTTTCTTTGTCCGTTAAAGTAGTACTTACAGAGTTAAAAATCTTTTCAGGTGCTATGGATGTAAATTCAAAATCATTAGTCATAAAGTCTACACCCTCAGGTGTTTTTATATTACCCTGTTTTGTAAATATTTCTTTATCAAATTTTGTTTGACTTTCTATATTTTCATCTGTTGTTGTCGAATATTTTGCATCCAAATTATCATTAAATACAGATGATAAGGTACTTATAAAATTGTCTTCATTATGTGCAGTTGACATTTCAGTATTGGTAGACAGCAAATTTTCAATTTTAGGATTTAAAGTTTCAATTACATTACTATAACTGGTTGGCGATTGTATATCATTACCTAGAGTAGTTGAATCCATATTACTTTTTAAATTATTTTTTATCTGCTTCATGGATTCTGTGGTTGGTAAAAGAAAACTGTCGTTCATATAAGTGGTCTCTTTAAATGCCACAATATGTAGTTGTGACTTGTGAGTGTTATTCTTTCGTTGGTTATCTTTTTCTGAATTATTTTTTATTGAATCTATCAAAGTATATTCATAGATATAGTCATCTGATAAAGTGCTTGATTTTTTATCTACGGTAAGGTTTGAAGCATAATCTTTCAATGAAGACTCTGTAGAAGTCATAGTTGAGCTTTCATTGTTAATGATATCTGTAAATTCAGTGATTTCTTTTTTTATGGTTACCTCCGTGGAGTCTACCTCCACACTACTGATAGTTGTGCCAACATTTTGTCCAGGTAAGCTTATATCGATTTGTGATACGTTTACTTTCGATGAGGTGTCTTGATATGTTGTTAGTGGATTATTTATATTTAGAGTATTTATTACTTTTACATCATTCATTTCTGTTGTTTTAAGTATGGTATTAATGTTAAAGTTAGGACTATAATCCGTAGTAGTGTGGTGGGCAGGTGTTACGGATAATACCTTTTTACCGGAATCTGCCGTATTTTTAACATCTTTGGGAATTTCTATTTTGTGAGTATTTGTTGGAACGGTTGTTTGTAAATATGTATAAGTATTGCTGTCAGTTGGTCGTATCAAACGGTTAGTGTAATTGCTATTATGCAAGTTTCTTTGATTTTCTGGAGTTTTCGTATTCTTATTTTCATAAAATTGCTTGTGGTTTCCACTTTCTGTGCCTTTAGATTGAGGTTTAACAGTGCTCTCAGTAAGGATTGTACTACTGCTTTGAATTAACTCTTCATAATCTAGTGTCGTTTGAAATTCTGTTTTTTTATCTGTAGTAAATATGGTTTCAAATTTATTTATGTTACTAGAATACTGTTGTAATTTTGTTTGTGTCGAATCAGACATTAATTGGAGACCTTTAGACATGTCTTGTTCGATATTATTATTTGGCGCTTCATATGTAGAAAGCGTTTGAACATTAGATAATGTCGTTGTCCTTATTTGTGAGTCTCCATTTGATGAAACCACTTTATTAGTCGATAAAGTTGAAGAAAGTACTTGACCATTATTTACATCTAAATTTGAAACAGATGTTGTTGTATATTTCGTAGGTAATTCATTTTGAATTATTTTCCTGCTAGAAGTAGACAAACTGGTTTCAACATTTCTATCTGTAGTAGTGGTAAAATCCGAACCGGTTATATATAAATGTCCTATATTGATTCTAGATACTGATTCTGTAGTTGTTTCCGATAATTTTTGGTCAAAAATCTCAGTGTCTATTGAATTAATTGGAAAAATTGAATGTTTGTTATTATTGTAGTTCAATGTTTCTGATGTATAACCTTCTTTTAAGTTAGTGTGAGATACACTATTTACATCTGGCGTTAGTTCATATGTATCAGATGAAGTAGTTTGGAATATATCTTTTTCGTAATAAGTATCTGATTTTATCGTATAGTCTAAAACTTTTTTCGAATCACTCGAAGTAGTTTCTAAAACATCTCTCAGAGGAATGGCTTTTGTAACCAACTTCATTGGAATCGTGTTTTTCGCATATTTATCAGGCATTGAATTTGAAGAATCTACATATGATATTTCTTCAAATGAATCTCCAGTTTGTGAATTCAAATTATTTGCAGTTGTTGGTATAGGTATAATTTCTGTTAAAACTGTATTAGTTGCTGTTGTTAGAAGATTTGCGAAATTTGTCGTTTCAGTAATAAACGCATTATCCAAAGAGTCACTTAATTGGGATGAAGTTGTTTCTTTGTTTTCATGAATATCATACGAAGTACTCGTTTCATATGAATTTGTTTTAACAGTTTGCTCAAAATTATCTGAATGTGTTGTTATAAATTCAGAAAGTGAAATAGGTTCATTTGGATTGAGTGTGGAAGATATTTGATTTATCGCCTCGTTATTTGTTGACTCGTATGTCGAAATTTTACTCGGTACACTAGCAGTAGCTAAATCATAATCTTTGTTAGTATACAAAGTTGAAATCATATCAGATTGTATTTCTGTAACAGGGACGTTTCCACCAAAATTTAAACGACTTTTTTCATCCTCGTTAGTGAGTATTTTCTCTGAATTTATTTTAGTAATAAGACTAGAATCTCTAGTGGAAGAATTACTTTTATTTGTAATTGAGATATCAGAAGGTGTTTTATAACTATATTGTTTAGAAAAATTTTGTTGTATCAATTCTAAATTATTTAATGGGTAAACAGTAGTAACACTGCTATAGAATTCCTCTGGTAAATTTGTGGTTGTTTGAGCTACTTCTGTGTTAATATAATTTAACATATTAAATGTAGTAGACCTTTCTGTTTGTATTGTAGCACGTAGGTCTATTCTTTCATCTGATATTTTATCTGTCTTAATACTATCTATCATAACGTTAGGTTTTTCCGTAGTTATATCTGCTATCGAATCTTTATGCCAGTCCACAGTGGGCTCAGCTATTGTATATTTAGACCCATCCACTGTAACTTTTTCTGGACTTGATCTATCTGTTGTCAACAAATCGATCAAATCTGTTGTCGTACCGTCATATTTATAGGCATCTAATTGTATATTAGGTGTTACAAAATTAGATTTGCCAATAGTAATATCAGTTACAATATCCTCAGGTCTTGTATTTATATCTGTTGTCACATATGTAGATTCTTTGTTCGTTACGTCTGTTGATGGATATTTAGAACTATCTATAGTTATACTTTCTGTCACATCTCTCGAAGTATATATCGATTCGCCTATTGTTATGTCTTGTGACATATCTGCTATTACATCTGCTGTTATATGTTTAGATATATCAGTTACCAGATCTGAACTTTCAATAGTTACGTCTGTTGTTACATATTTAGATCTGTTTGTTGTTTCATCGTAAACATTGTTTTTAGATTTGTTTATTATAACTTCCATGTTTTTCTCTTTAAATTTATACGCTGTATCCTCTACTATAGATATATTATCTATATTTAAAGAGTTTTCTGTATACGTATCGATTAATAAATCTTTTGTAACATTCTTAGATGTATCTGATATAATATTATTTTTATTATTTGTAACGTCTGCTGATGTATATGTAGGATTATCCGTCATTGAAGCTTCTGTTGTATATTTTTTTAAGTCTGCTGTTGCGTCCGTTCCTGAGTCATATAGTTTATCTGTCACTTCTTCTGTCATGTCTTTAGATGTCTTTGTTACTATGTATTCAGATCTATCTGTAATTTTTTTTACAATACTTGGATATTCATATAAAGTTGTACCTACAATTATATCTTGAGGTTTGTACGTTGTAGCACGTGGTGAAATAGATTGGGGTATATCGGCTGCTATTTCTATATTTTTGTTGCCATCTATCATATAAGTTGCCTTATGTGTAGATCTATCTGTATCCAGGTCTCTTGTAACTTCTTTGAAATCATCTATAAATTCATCTTTTGACGTATATGGAGATATATCTTCGAATCCTATCACGTTATCGGATCTCCCTGTTGTTATATGTCCCTGTTTTTCGAGGTGTTGCACTCTATCTGTTACTATGTTTTCTATGTCTTTAGATCTATCTGATGGCAATTCTGATTGCGGCCTAAGCGTTGATTCTAGTACTGTAGTGATGTGTTCAGCTCTGTCTGTTGCTTTATATGATGATACACTGTTTTTAATTTCGATTGTTGTATCTTTCATGATGTTCTTAGGTTTATATGTCGTAACTTCTTCAGTCACGAATTCTGGCGTATCTAGTGTTATTTCTGTTATTTTATTTAAATTTGTATCTGATGTAACCTTTTCGTATGCATCTGTTGTAACATATTTAGGTCCTTTCAAAGATTCTGTTGTCATAGTTATGTCAATTGTATCTGGAACTAATGTTGTGATGGGCACATTTGTTACTATATCTGTAGCTTTGTCTACGTATCCACTTGTTATAATATCTATTTCTTTATAATTAGACTTGACGGTTGTCAAAGTTTCTCCTGTGAATATAGGTGCTTCAGTCACTAAAACTGTTTCATATTTATAAATGTCTGTAATAATATTATTAGGTAAGTCGGTAGTTAAATTTGAAAAACTATTATTAAGGTTATTCGTTTTACTAGCTAAATCTCTAGTCAGTCCATAGTAATCTTTCATTTTTGTAGTTATTGCGGACATAGTTCCAGAGTTTCTTTCAGTTAGTGAATCATTAACAGGTTGAGCATCTGTTAATGGGAAAGGAATATTTTATAATAAAAAAAAATAAAATTTCGTAAAAATACGTTTTTTTTTATAATTAAAAATATCTCTTTAAGCTATACTTTAATACACTTACAAAGCAATTTATGTATTTGATAAATTAAATAAAATATTTGAAGTAAATGAAAAGAAATTATATATTGCAGAAACAAAGATTATTATGTACGAAGCATAGCACAATGATCTTAATATATTTTTGATTTCTTTTATATTTATTTATTAAAATTACATAAGCCCTTATTCTTCTACCTTATACATAATATCTGGTTCTACAGCAGATAATGTTTAAAAGATCCTCACTACACTACACTGAAAAATGAAGATAGTAAATAATCTAATATAGTTTGTCGGGTCTGCCGAGAGAATACAACCAGTATTTTGTGGTGTTTTATCGGACAAAATGGTACGTTGTTCATAGCAATGACCAGTTTACTTGGGGTTAGTTTTGCTATTCACATTGTAGAATATACAGACTTGCTAGCTCTATAGTAGTAGTCTGCAGCACACACCCCTGAAGTGTATGTAAGTAGTAAAAGTGTTTTTCTTATAAAATATTTTAAAAAGTTAGACAAATTATTTCAGGCATCTTAAGTTAGCAAACATCAAAGAATTATTAGCAGCTGCTACATTTTTAACGACTTACTTTCCATACATGCACCAGAAAATGGGTCGCAAGGAATTCCAGGCCGGCAGTGAGCACAGTTATTACTTGATTTACCATCTGCAAAATATATAACCATTTTATTTAGTGTACATATTTAATATAACTCTACAAAATATAATTAAGAGACAATCAATAAAGTATTTACGCGTTTGAAATTCACATTATCCATTTTGAATGATCGTACAACCCTCAAACAGAAAATGATATAGCAGATTATTATTGTTAAGGTAAAATTTTATATCAAGTAGTATTTTTTTCTATTTATACAATCCTTATTGTATGTACATACAATACGATTTCAATGTGATTTATTTATTTCATTTAGAAATTGACGCGACTTAGACGATTCTTATTTACAAATCATAAAGATCTATTCAGGCGTGTGATGGTTATCTTACATTATAAAATGCCATCGTGGTGTAGCGAGACTACAAACGCAAGTGGTTATGGGTTCGATTCCCAATCGGTGGAATGATATTTAAATTAATATCATGTCCCTCCTCTGGTAAGATAAAGCAAAATTCAATTAGTAAGAGGAGAACAAAAGTTTTGATACTATTCTCTCTATCTACCCTGGTAGGCAGGATAAAGTGTGAAGTTAAGAAAAAAAAACAATAATTATAATGATTTTCACCTCCTTCTTCCGAATCCTACTTGTAATTTGGTGTAGTATTACATATTATTTTCAAGACAAGTAACTAATCTTGACCCGAAATTCGAATGCTTTAAAAAACTAAAGCAGATAGAGCGTGTTTTATATATAATAAACAATAGTCTTAACGAAAAGGTGATAGAAATCGTTGAGACTATATAGTAATATCATAATGTTATTAGAACATACACACATTAATAAAACCTAATTGTTCTGGGGGCTACTCAATTTTTTTGTATGAAATATCTGACTTTTTTTGGCTGTTATTCCTTCTTTAAAAAGCAGAATCATGCTTTATGCATTGCATTGCAGGGTAGTTAGAGAGAATCTAGTATCCAAACACTTCGTTCATGGCTTGCCGCCTCAATTGGAGACAACGCTTATTAATTAACATTCAGTACAACTTTATTAAATTGTCAAGTAATTAAATATCAAAGTAGCAAAAGCTTAATAAGAGGTGTAATATTGCTGAATAGAAATTTATCAACAGAGTGTAAGACCCTGTAAATTTTGTTTACTTATCTTACCTGACACACAATTGCATCCATCGCACTTCGTATTTGGATATCTCGCGCAGTCTGAAGATGTTTGACATTGACAAACTATAATACAAAAGCAAGTTTTTATTACGGTGGAAAGTAATATATGAACACGTAATCGTAGAAGATTTTTTAAAAAGTCTTATTCAAAAATATAGTTTGTTAAGAAAATGGAAGCATGCAAAAAATGAGAGGAACACCATAGGTAGATACAAAGCTATTACGGATGCGTTTACCTTTGGAGCACACAGGTTGATGATCAATGACGGCACAGTGCTGTCCGGCTTTACAAGGCCCACCACGCTCACACGGATCCGCACAACGCCCGTTTATACATGCCAGTCCCGATGCACACTCGCCATGAGCACCGCATTCTAGCACTGTGAAATCGAACCATGTCACCAACAGCCTCTTACACACACGTTATTAAAATCTTGATCACAATTTTGCTTGAGCAATAGAGGTCAAATAACATTATAAAAATAGTAATAGTAATATAACACTGTATAGATAATAATAAAAGAAAAAATAAATTTGATATTAAAAAAAGAAATAACAAATGTAATTTCATATTAACATTTTACAGTTCAGTACAGTTCTTTAGTCGTAACATTCAAAAATATTAATTTACTAAAAAAGCACAAAATCAGTATTGTCATTTTACAATGTGTACAACATGTGCAAATAAATATATAAACTGGTGTATTCATGTATCAATTACACATTATAATGTAAAGCTTTGCACACTGTCTCGTGGCAGTTCTTTTTGCATTATGAATCGTGCAAAGCATTGAAAGCATTAAGAGTTAAACGCAACCTCCACCATAATGTCTATGTCATAATCACAGGTTAAATGAGTATATAGTATGTACATAAATACGAAATAACGTGCTCGAATCTACCTGATTTAGAAGAAGTTCAACTGTTGAAAAAGAAAATGATCATGCTAGAAAAAAAGAAATATAGAAAATAGAGAGAGCCGGATGAAGTCATAAATAAACTATTGCGTTTTTCCTGTAATGTGAAGAAACAAATTAATAAGATTCTTTGTAATAGATAATAAACTAATAGTACTGTAAATTTAAACTTTTTTCTAACGTTGAATTACCTTTAATGCAGCCATATTTCTCATGGTGTGTGAATCCACTAGGACAAAACTTGCACACTGGATGGTGATCTTCAACGGAACAAGGTGCACCACCACAAGCCTCTTTACATGGATCTTTGCATTGGTAATTAATACATGCTAAATTGTGGGGACATCCATTATCTCTTAGGCATATGGACACTGTTGGGTGACAGTCTTCAATACACACACATATTGCCTGGTGTTCCACAACATCACATTGTTTTCCTTTTGGACACATCGGCTCCTTAGAAGCCAAACAAGGATTCACACATTTTGACTCTCGACATGCAGTATTTGAAGAACATTGCTCATCTCTAGTACATTCAGCATTTTCTGGTGCGCATGTTAATTCTCCTTTTTCATTCAGGGCAAAACCGTTTCGGCATACACAAACGGGTTCATGATTTCGCACTTCACACTTCTGATTCCGTCGGCAATTTTGGTAGCCAAGACATGGATTTCTACATTGATTGGTAACTAAATCACAAGCCAATTTAGATGGACATGGTTTTAACTCGGAGCATGTAAATGTTGTGTTTACATCCGCAGAAGGTTTACAGTTAGGATCGAGATGACATGACACTCTAGGCTTGCCGATGTAGCATTGAGGACAGGAACAACGGGCCCGATGCATGACAGAGGCACACAGGGCATCTTCGCCGCATATACCGCGTATTGTGCAGGGGTCGACGCAACGCAAGCTCAAACACGCTTTGTCTACTGGACAATCTTTATCACTCGTGCATTCGATACCTAGGAAGATGTGAAAGAAGAAAGCAGAGTCGAAAGAGCTGTACCTTCAGCCACGAAGAGGAAACTTTCTCACGAGACAGTGCATGCTTTTTGAAATTGAGAGTTTATGATCAGAAGTATATAACGTTATAATACAAGCAATATGTACATGAAGCCGAACAAAATGTTACTGACTGTATTCAAGCACGAACGGTGAGAATGCTTCCACTAATGTCAATAAAAACTATAACTTATTATAATTAAATTGTACATATATGTATGACATTACAATATTTATAATAAAATACATATTTGTACAGTAATATTGGTCCTAGGCTTTTTGTCAATATATTTATTTTGAAGTAGGTCTGAGGGTGACTGTCAAGACAATTAATTATTCTAAACGTAAACTTAACAAAACCCCATATTTAATTACAAATAAATTATTTAAAAAATCTTTATTATTATTTACATGAAAATGTACAAATATTTATATATTTTTCGTTTTATTTTATTGAATAGCGCATATTTAATATTTTTTCTTTTCCCTAATAAAAATCTATTTTATTACACCCTTATCGTGCATTTATACATGTGTAAAATATATGAAAACTAAGATAACCGATTTTACTTACTGGTATGACATTCAATATCGGCTTGTCCTTCTGTGCCAGGTATACAACGACATACAAACTCAGCGCCTTCTCTTAAACATTCTCCATTTATTCCACATCCCGTTGTTCGACAGTCCACAATACTACGCTCTTGTGCACCTACAACATATTAAAAATATAGTAAATCTAGTAACAAATATATTACATTTTTTTTATGGATAACGGATGGCAAACGAGCAGAAGGATTATGAACATCTACAATTCGCCCATGAACATCTACAATACCAGAGATGTTTTAAATGCGTTGCCAACCTACAGAATACAGATGGAAGGGAGGGACAATGTAGTGGTCCGCTATCGGAACCATAACATTTTGGGGAATGGATGGGTGGGAAAGGGGAAATACTGGCTTACATGCTATCGAACCGGAACACATCATAAGATATTTGGCGGTTCGTCTTTGACATGATAGTGGTCGCGAGCCAGTCGGAGGACGAACCTCCTACCACCAAACTACTGGGATACCCGACTCTTACGGGACGCTACCCAGCGGTGGAGGGGAATTGTATTCTAACCTCATCCCCTCACAGGGAAAATAAAAATAACAATATAAATAACAATAAAAAAGAGTGACAAATAAACTTACATTCTATATTAGGGTCTCCATTGGGATAATTACGAGGACAATAACACTGTGCTTCGCCTATTTGCCCAATACGGCACTGCGCGTTAGTACCACAAGTCTTGTAAGCGCATGGAGCCATAGTGCCACAAAAACATTGCCTTTGTGGATTGCCAGCGCAAGTGGGGGCGCACGTACACTCGTAGCTTCCATCATCTAGATCTCGACAACGTGCATTTATACCACAGGGATTACGTAAACAACTGGCAGCAGCTGGCTTGGAACACTCTTCTTTTGGATTTCCTACATATCCAGACGGACACGAACACTGTGCTACCCTATTTATTGGCCGACAAACGGCGTTCAAGCCACACACATTTTGACATATATTTTTGCACTTTCCATCTGTAGTACATTCTTCATCTGAACCGCAATCGTCGTTTTTTGTGCACTCGTACAACTTACACTCTTTCTCAGGATTTCCAGAGAATCCACTAGGACAACTACAAAAGCTGCTGTGCTTGTTAGCTAAACAAATAGCATTTTTCCCACATGAATATTCGCGGCATACTGCTACACATTGTTGTGATGAACACATCATATCATCTCCGCAATCTCTATTGTTGTTACAACCGGGTACACAAATTCCATGAACACATATTTGTCTTTCGGGGCATTTATTTCTAGCTGAACACAAAGATCGGCAACCTCCATTAAAGCACTTCTCCCCACAATTGCAATCGGAATTATTTTCACACAGAGAAATGCAATAACCACTTTCGTCACAAGGACAAAAACCATCACATTGCAAAGGTTTTTTCCTACATTCAACAAGTGGATTCCCAGTGTAATTACTTGTGCAGCTACACAAAGTACGATGATTTACCACTTTACATTCTGAACATATACCACAAGCCGTGTTACTGCCACATGGATCTAAAATTTATTTAAAACATATTAAAGACAAGCGACTATTTGTAATTAAGTAAATCTATTTAAATATCCCAACGTATTTCAATATTTTAATTTATAGTTAAATTTAAATTGATTTAAATTACCTCTACATTGTCCATTTATGCACGCCAAATTGTTACTACAAGCATTATCGTTTCTGCATCCTTGTTTGCAAATTCTATTTTCACAAATATGTCCATCACTACAAGCGTCGTCACTATTACATATAAGTCTGCATATGCCACGAATACACTTTTCATTAGATAGACAAATATTATCTCTGAAATTATTTTCAAGCATTAAGTTAAACACACTAAAATTTAATTTTCAAAATTAAAAAGAATTTCTAATTTTGTTACCTTCTACAAGATGGATAGCACATGTCACCATAACAACTAAATCCATCAGCACAATTCTTGTTCTTATCACAAGCAATTGTTACTCGCTTACAAACAATTTTAGGATCTCCAACTAGATTTTGCGGACACGTGCATATGGGGCTATGGTCTTTTGATAAACATAAGGCATTAGCGCCACAAATTCCTGGTTCCACACATGGATCAATGCATTGACCAGATATACATGCTAGATCATTGGAACAATGTGAATCTGTTCTGCAGCCTGTAACGCAAACGCGTCCATCGCAAACTTCATCGTCAGAACAATGATCGTCAGATGTGCAAGCAAAACGACATACACCCAAATTGCAACGTTCTCCTTCAATACATTCCGTACCGTCTATACTACACATTGGTTTACATTTGCTATCTTCACATCTCCATCCAGATAAACAATCGCTGTGAATTCGGCATGAGAGTGTTGATGTACGTACACAACCAATATTTGGAGTAGGGTTAGGTATTAAACCTTCAGCGCAAGAACATAAAACTTTTCTATCAACGACAGAGCAGTAAGCATTTGGTCCACATGGATTATTTTCACTAGCACAAGGATTTTTACAGTAATTATTTAGGCATACTTCTTCTTGTCGGCAATCATCATCTTGTCGACATCCATATCTGCAGCTGTTTGATAAACAAATATGGCCAAGAAAACAGTCATTGTCCACTTGACAGGTTACTAAAAGTATAAAATGATATAAATAATAATGAGGGAAATAATATGATCAGCTAACACATAGTATTATATGAAAAATACATACATAAACATGTTCCTTTGGAACATTTTTCGTTTAGTGCACATTCGTCGTCCTTGGTACAACGAGGTAAGCAAGCAGATTCTTTACATACATAATCATTATCGCACTCTCCAGAATCACCACATAGCCTGGGTACTGAAAACGTATATAATATTAGAACGTAACGTATATAATATTAGTACATAGCAGTATGTTTCTCCCAAATACTTACTTCTTACACATTCTACAGCTTGATTACCAGTGAAACTGTAGGGACAACTACACTGTACAATATGATTGTCTGTACGACAAATTGCGTTCATGCCACATGTTTTCTCTAATTCACACGGTTTCAAACATTTGCCATTGTAGCATTTTTCAGTAACGTCACATTCTTCGTCTAGCATACATAATCCTTAAAAATATTGAAAATAGCATAAAGATAAAATTTTTAAATGATTATTTACTGAAGACATATATATATAAGGTAGCATAGCAATCTCAGTACTTTTTAAAAATGCGATACAATTATAAAACAAGAGAATTCATCAAATGTGATTGATAAGTGATATGCATTTTTATTATAAAAATATTAAATAAAGGTACATAATAACAGTAGCATTGTAAATAATTATTAAAAGGTAAATATTATATTTAATGAATTATGAATAATGAATTTATGAAGGCCCTCCATAGACTAATAAAAAAATTGAAGAGAAACTTCTTTAGCGGCGTTGTGCACTTTTTGTGATGGGTAAAAAATGTTAAATTCGCATCAGGACACGACCTTGATTGAAAATTCGTAAAACACTGTAATAATTCTGAAGTGTCATTTTTTTTATATAACTAGAGACTGTTTATAGTTTGCCTTAGCAACGGATATGTAATTTGACATAAAAGTGAATATGAAAGTTATGTATGTAATAATCATTTTATTAATTGAATCTATTTCTATTGGACTATTATAAATAACGTTTACTGCACTTATCCTCCATATAAACTTTAACGGTGCCAAATTTATACTGTTCCGACCTCACAATTGTCTTAAAAAGGTATGCCACGTTTACGTACGATAACGCAATAAAAGAATATTGTATTTTACCACATAAATGATAGTACTGTTATACTCATAATTGAAGCAACACGCGCAAATCTATCCGTAACCATTCTAAAATATCAAAAATGCACAACGTTAATATTCAAGTTTTCACTTTTGCCGGCAGTCCTGGAGTGCAATCCATTGCATTTTTTAGTTATTATGTGTTTATATTCAAGCGCTGTCCCACTGAGCCTAATAAAAATGTCTAATATCGCCTGTCTAATAATAATCATTACCTTGGCAAATTTCGTTATGGCAGTAATGTTCAACGGGACAATCAGTTTTATTTTTACATTTTATTTCTGGAAGTTGACAACCTTTTTCACTAGCACCATTTCCAATATAGCCATGTTTGCAATTACACTGGCCAGAATGTCGTACTGCCGTACATTCCGCATTAGCACCACACTTGATATTTTCACATGCATCTTTAAAAGAAATAGGTCATACAAAGTTTAATGTTAAGTTTCATTGTAAATATATTGTGATTTTAAGTGTATTATGATTTTCATTTTTGGATATTTAGATAATCTAACTACTTTGACTTACCTGTGCATTTCCTTGTACCCTCTATAACAGTACATCGAGCTGCTGGAGGACAATCCCTATTAAATCTACACTCTGAGGATTTGCGACAACCTTCCTCATAAGGATTACCAATAGTTCCAGCAGGACAAGAACATTTGGCACTAGTTCGCGAATTTACACATTCAGCTCCATTTCCACATGGCTTCAATTTGCACCAATTAATTTCGGTACAACCTTTAATGGGATCTCCTGTAAAACCTGGTTGACAATAACACACACGCTTATGATTTTCTGACGCGCATATAGTATTTTCACCGCATTCGCTTGAAGCTAAACACGTAATTTTACAAATGTTACTATCGCAAAATTTATCTTCTGGACAATCTCTGTTATTATCGCATTCCTTTCTTTCACATCCTTTCACAGGATCGCCAAAGTAATCTTTTGCGCACTTGCAAATTGGTTCGTGTAAGCTGGCTGTACAATAAGCATTTCGACCACAAGGCTGATTTTCACAAACTTTTATACATTTAGGAACATCGTTTACATCTTCCGCGCATATTTCATCATCACGGCAATTAATATTAGAAATACATTTAATATTTTTAGTACAGATTTTGTTAATACAAGTGAATGAATCAGGACATGAATTGTTTGCATTGCATATAAGCCTGCATGTTCCCTGAATACAAGTCTGATCATTGTAGCAATCTCGTGAATTTTGACATACTCCTGAAATTAAAGAATACAAGGAATCAATAATCAGCAGATATATTCATTATTTTTAATAATGTATCTTCTTGTATAACTTACCGACACATAAGTTATCGATACATTTAGTACCCGATGAACAACGGCTGTTATCTGAACAATATTGTATTGGAACACATCCTAAAACAGGATCACCTGTATACCCCGGTGAACAAGAACAAAGACCAATGTGGTTTCTAGATACGCAATCAGTATTTTTCCCACAAGCGCGCGGAAGACTACATGAATTTTGACAAATATTATTTGTGCAAGTTTTTTCTTCGGAGCAGTCAGAATCTTTCACACACTCAAATTTAATACATTCTTTGAACGGGTCGCCTTGACTGTCTTGGTTACATTCGCAACTAGGATTGTGATTGGATACTATACATACAGCATTAAGACCACAAGTTAATGTGTTACAAGGATTTACACAACGATTGTCCAAGCATTTCGTTTCGTAAGAACAATCATCATCAGTACTGCATTCTCCAGGTAATTTACAAGCAGCGGTATTCTTGTCAAGTACAGTACCATTTGAACAAGTGCAAGTAAAAGATCCCAATGTATTTTCACACACGGCATTTAAAATACAAGGATTATTGGAACACTCATTTATATCTTCACATTTGCTATTAATTAAATTATAACCTAGAGGGCAGATACAGATCGGCTTATGATTTTCAATTTTACAGCTTCCCCCTTCACATATATTATCTTCACATTTTTCTGTAAATAAAAAATAAATTTGAAATAAGAAGAAGTACTACTTTAATTCTATGTCCGTATGAAAGATAAATAAACGTTTACCAGAACACTTATTGCTTCGACTATTGCAGAACTTGTCTGATGAACAATCTGAATTTTCTATACATTCCACTTTGAAACATCCAATATTTTTGTCAAATGGATTGCCGAGGTACCCTTTTTCACAAGTACATGTTGTTCTGTGCATATTTACATTGCAAATAGCGTTTAAACCACAAATATCCATTTGACAGGGATTGGAACATTTTCCATCAACACAAATAAGCGTATCTTCACATTGATTATCTTGTCTACATTGGTTAGATAACAGGCAACCACTTCTATAGGGATCGCCTATTGCACCGGTGGGGCAAACACACTTAAATGCACCTTTAGAATCTATACACTGAGCTGATGGATGACAGGGATTATGCAAACATTCATTTATATTCATGCATTCGCCATTGACTATTTCAAAGCCTACGGCACATTTACATTCATTAGATATACATATTTGACTGTCTAGGCAATCTGAATTACTTTTACATCCAGGAATACAAATTCCAGCACTACAGTGCTCACCATGTAAACAGTTACTACTAGTATGACAAATTTTATGACATTTATTATCATGACACTTTTCTCCTATAGCACAATTTGAATTGGTTACACAAGGAACCTGGCAGAGAAAACCTATACACATATGGTCTGGTGGACATTCTGAGGTACGAACACATGCAGCTGGCTTACGAACACACCCTTGTTGTGGGGTAGGTGACCCTTCAAACCCTATAGGACATTCACATTTTGTAAAATGATTTTCTCTAGAACATATTGCGTTTGGTCCACAAGTTCTTGAAACTTGACATGGATTAATGCATTTATTGTTTACACAAGATTCCTCACTTGGACATTCGTCATTATTTCTACAACCAATAAGACATTGACCATCTACACAGGCCTGTCCTGTGCCACATTGAGAATTTTCTGCACACGTAGTCACACAGTAATTCTTAGTGCATACTTCACCTGGATCACAATGACTTCTATTTTTACAAGTTTTGAAGCATTGACCGTTGAAACAAATGTCACCGTCGCAATCAAGATCGATTTTACACGCCATGACTTTTTTCTTACATGATATACCATCTTGTAAAGTCTCATAACCACTTGCACAGGAACAGATTGCTTTTCTATCAATAATTGTACAAAGAGAATTTACACCACAAGCTCCTTCACATGGGTTAACACAACGACCATCAACACAAGCTGCGTTCTTTAAACAATCAATATCTCCTCTCAAGCATTCGTCTTGTTTTCTACATCCCTCTTCGACAGGATCACCAATATAGCCGACAGGACATTTACAAATGTATGTAGTAGATAATGGTTCACATACTGCAGTAGGATGACAAGATTTAGGATTACATACATTAATTTTTTTGCAATTTATATCAGGCAAAGGATCTGGCACATAGCCGTTAAGACACTGACATTTAAATTTATGATTTTCAGCAATACATACTGCATTTTCGCCACAACTATCCTCGGCACATACGTTGATGCAAGTGTGAGTTAGGCGATTGCACAGTTCATGGGGAAGACAATCAATATTGTAAACACATGGTACAGATAAGCACCCGTCATGGAGATCGTCAGGATTTCCAGTAAAAGCACCCAAAGGGCACTGACACTTTGCCTCATGATTATTTGTTACACAAATAGCATTCGGACCACATTTTATTTGTTGACAAGCAGGTACACATTTTTTAACGTTTACTACATCTTTACATACTTCATTTTCTTTACACTGAGCATCGTTTAAGCATTCATTTTTATCAAGAGGTAAACATCCATCACGATCGTTAGGATTTCCTGTAAATCCGGCCAAACATTGGCATTGGCTCTTGTGATTATTAGTTATGCATTTTGAGTTTTGTGGACATGTAAATATGAGACAATTATCGATGCATTTATTCACACCCAGAATATCTTTTTGGCATGTTTTACTGTCGATACAATCGTTATCATTTTTACAACTTGGTGTAGTTGGTCGCTCACATACAGAATTCACTGGATTCCAAAGATAGCCTTCTTTACATTCACATCGGGCGACATCGTTTAAAACTTTACAAAATTCATTTGCATTACAAACTATTGTAGTACATAAATCAAGACATCTATGACTTGTACCGTCAACAGATACACAGATTTGAGAGGTAGCACAATCAGTATTAACATTACATTCAACTTCATTGGGTTCTCTCTGTAGTAGATGGCATCCTAATTTAATATCACTAGGCTTTCCGACGTAGCCTTCTGCACAAATGCAATGAGCTTGATGATTGGCGCTAACGCATAAAGAATTTGGTCCACATTGTTTTTTACTACAGGAATCTACACACTTACGAATTGTCTTTCCTAACTGAAGACAGATTTCAGAAACTTTACAATCCAGATCAGTGATACAATTATTATCAGGCTTACATCCTTGAACAAGATCATTTGGATTTCCTACATGTCCAGGAATACAAATACACTCTCCTTCTTCACAAATTGATTTGGGGCCACATAATTTTACATGACATATATCTACACACTTCAAATTTTCGCATAGATAGCCATCTGGACAAGTTGTATTTTTTGAGCATGCACAACTTGACCCGTCACATTTGGAAATCGAAATTTTTGTACACAATTCATATGGATTTCCAACAAAGTTGCTTTTACAAATGCAACTAAAACTTCCAGGAGTATTGATACAAATAGCATTTTCAGCACAAGGTCTAGAATTACATTCATCTATATCTATACATTGTAAATTAGGATTTCCTACGTAACCAGGAGGACATAGGCATTCGACATGAGATCTTGTTTGTTGACACACGGCATTTGTTCCACAAGAAGTTTTCGCGCAAGTTATTTGTTTGCGTGGTAGACATTTATGATATGGGTTTCCCGTAAATCCTTTATTACATTTGCAATTGTTTGTTGAGCTATATACACAATGTGCATTCGGAGCACAAGTTGGTTCACATTGTGGAGGTGCAACAGCTAAAATATAATAAAAACAGTAGTTGTTAAATACATAACATTAAGAACGTACATTTTTAACTTTCATAAAACTTATGTATAACATTTGAACATATCAGTGGCAAAGTGTGAAAATTTTATTAAGGTATATCTCTATACATATATATTTATATAGATAGATTTACCTTTATAAAATATTTAGAGAGAAAACAGTGTAGAAGTAAACCGATATATATAGGTTTGACCTGGACGAAAATTCCTCTTGAGTTTTATTTTTATTTTAGTATCTTAATTTTTTTTAACGCCTGTCATGGTACAGAGTCACAAGCGTGCGACTGTAAGCGCGACAGGTTATGGGTTCGATTCCCAGTCCAGGAAATGGAATTTTTCATTTCTTGGGCTTGGTTACAAGGTAAAGCGCGGCGTTCAGTTCCGCCACTCAGCACGAAATGCCTCAATTCGGCGGAAAATGGGTAACGGAGTGTCCTAACACTAGGTTCCCTCTGCCTACCCTGCTATATGCGGGATACAGCGTGAACCTATGCTTGTATGTATGTATCTTAATTTTTATTCAGCTTGTTTTTTTTGTAATCTCAATTTTTATTGAATTTGTTTTTTTAATTGGCGTCCTTAATCACAAATCACCAATTCAGCCTACTCAATCTGCTGGTAAGTCCGCCACTATATTATTGTAATTTCAAAAGGTAAGCCGATGGGAATTGTGTTACATGGACGCTTCGCCACTAGTACATATATCATCTTTATATTGTATATATATATAAAAAAATCGTCAAAATATTTGTTGTATTTATAATAAATAAATTACTATGAAACGTTTATATTTAAACTATAAATTTATATGAAACTTACGTGGCATACACAATAAATCCGGATTTCCAACAAAAAATGTATTACAAACACATCTACCGGTTCGCTCATCACAGGAAGCGCCAATTCCACAAACAACTGTTTCACATCGTTGTCGACATCTTCCGGATACACAGCTTAATTGACCTTCACAAGGAACTCCCGGACCACAGATATCTCTTTTACAAGATCCACCAGGAAAAGGGTTACCTACCATACCTTCTGGGCACACGCAAGTGGGACCAGTCTTAGATATAATACACTGAGCAGCTGAAGCACAAGAATAGTTATCACATCCTGAAAATACACCTCAAATTATTTTCCGTGAATATTCTTATATATAATATGTATGTATATATATATATATGTTTTTTTTTTTTTGAAAACTCACCGGATATGCATTTCCCTCCTTCAGGTTTTGTGTATCCCGGATTGCAACGACACCATGCTGCGTGGTTCTCTACTTCACAAAATGCATTTGGACCGCAAGCTACATTTGCACATGGTGACACACAAGTGCGATTCACACACGCAAGATTATTCGGACATTGACTACTTTTAGTACATAATTGCCTTGGCAAGGTACCTTGCCCCTCAATACCTAAAAATATGGAAAAATATAAGTTCAAGTAGATGACGTTTGCTAAAGAATTGACAAATATTAGTACAGACTTACATCCAGATTTATAAGGATCTCCATCCATATTTTGTGGACAGCTACACTTATATCCACCTTTTTCGTCATTACAAATAGCGCCATAGGCACAAGGGGCACTATCACATTCATTTCGATTCGTACATCCCGTATATGGATCACCTTGGTATCCTGGCATACACATACACCTTGGGGGATCGCTAGGCGTGCACTTTGCATTTATACCACAAATGAATCTTTCACAGGGACTTTTACATTTTTGACCATCTGTGACGTCTAAGTAAAATGGTGGAGGGCATACACAGTTACCAGGTTGAACGCATTTTTCATTGGCGAAACAATCAGAATCACTTAGGCATCGTTTTTGATTCAAACTACAGTGCCCTGATATTGGATCTTTTCCATAACCAATTGGACATTTACAAAGGTAAGATCCGATATTATTTATGCATTCTGCACCAAAACCGCAAACAGGTTGACCAAACATACATTCATTAATATCTTCACAAGATCCATCAGCACTTTGCGAGTATCCAGCGGGACACGCACAATAGCTCACCCCATCTGCTATAATAATACATTCAGCTCCCTTACCACACTTTTTATTAGTAGAACAACCTGATAATACACAATTTCCGTCCACTACAGTATACGGTGGTTGGCATTGACAGTTTATATCGTTACAAATTTCACATAGATTGTATGGATTACCACTATATTCAGAAGGACATCTACATTCGTAACTACCAGGTAAATTCTTACATATAGCGTTCAATCCACAAGGATTCCTTCCATGTTCTGTACATTCATTAATATCTTCACATATATGTGTTTCTTTATTACGATAATACCCTTGAGTACATATACAAACATTTTCGCCCTCATGTGTAATACATTGTTCACCATTTGGACATGGGTTTATACTATTACAATCATTTGGTAATCTACTAACAATACATCCATTGATATAAGGGTCACCACTAAAGTTGCTTGGACATTCACAGTGAAAATGGCCTGGTAAATTTTTACATACAGCGCCCACAGCACATGGATTTATTTCACATTCGTTAATATCTTGACAACCAATGAGGGAATATGCATCTCCTGTAAACCCACTTCGACATGTACACTGAGCTTCATGATCACTTAACAAACACTCTGAGTTACTTCCACACTGGACAGATTCACAAGGATCTGTAATAAAGTAAGGATAAACAAATTACTACAAAAATAAAATCGTTAATGTAATAAAAACATAAAAGGACATATTTCTTTACTTACGCCGACAATTATTACCAATATTTGGCTCTGGACATATACATTTTCCAACTGAGTCGCAAATAGCATTACCAGGGCAATTATTATCCGAAGAACAAGTTAGAATATCTGAACATTGTATAGTGGGATCAGGATCTGCTATAGTCCCCTCTGGACACTTACAAATAAAAGAACCCTGATTATTAATACAGTCCGCTCCAACACCACAAGAATTATCGATTAAGCATTCATTGATATCGTAACACTCTTTATATGCGTCACCACTATACCCCTCTGGACAACTACAACTAAAGCTTCCGAATAAATTAGAGCATTGTGCATTTTGTCCACATCGACCAGCTGATCCAATCGATAAATCACATTCATCAATATCAATGCAACCAGCGGCTATATCGTTAGGATCAAACGTAAAACCCTCATCGCACACACAATAGGCCTCAGAGCCGTCTGGCTTGCAATAAGAGTGTTCTCCACACTGGACATCTTCACAAGGTGCTCGACATTTCGGAGGGGATCCAATGTAACCGACACTACATTCACATTTAAAACTTCCCAGAGTATTTATGCAAAACGAATTTTCTCCGCATTTAGAACTATTAGAACATTCATCTACGTCGATGCAAATGGAACCTTTAGCATCGAAACCATTTTTGCAGAAACATTGATTTTCTATACATTCAGCATTATTAGTACAATCAAAATTGGATTTGCATAATGTATTGACGTCAACCTGAAAATAATAATATTTGATAAGAATATAAATATACGGGTGATTGTATTAAACTAAATATATACTTATTATTAATATACCTGTTCACAAGCAATTTGTGGGTTTGGCTTTGCTCTATATCCTTGAGGGCAGATGCAATTATATCCAGGCTCAGTGTTTTCACAAATAGCATGTGTACCACAAGGGTGTTCCAAAACTTCACATTCATTGACGTCTCGACAACCATCCAAACTTTCAGCATTTCCTGTATAATCTGGTTTGCAGGTACATACGAAACTGCCGACACTGTTGGTGCATACGGCATTCACGCCGCATATAGGTGCACTACTCTTACATTCATCCACGTCTGGTGTAAAAAACAACTAACGTCTTATTAAATATATTATCTGTATATACAATATAAAAGATATACGCACGCAGTAGGTGGTTCGGCGGCTACCACGAAGAAGAAAGAGTACACAGGATGTATGATGACAGAAATGGCAAAATAGAAGATCCAGAATCGAAAGAAATGCCAGAAAAACATAAGATCTAAAAAGTACTAATCCAAAGCCTGAAAAATCATAAGTGATGACACTTCGGGGATTCTCCTTGGGTAAAAGCTGGAAATAATTTTCGTATAGAAGTCATCGGTGTAGTTAGATTAGTAAAAGCGTGAAACTACCGCGCGTCTCAGCGGTGATTGGTCGTTTCAAGTGATATATTAGGATTACACCGAAGCATTAGTCCATGAAAATGAAAAGTTACAATCAGACCTACTGGCGCGTGAATGAAAATGCTTACCGGTACACTGAATATTAGGATCTCCTTCAAAACCCGGTGGACAAAGACAGCGGTGGGCGTCGGAAAGGTTCTCGCAGAGGGCGCCACGACCGCATACGGCTCGCTGACAGGGGTTCTGGTCACGACAAGCAACGCGAGGGTCGCCCTCAAACCCTGCCGGGCAGCTACATTCATAACCGCCGTCGATGTTACGACAAACAGCGCCAAGTCCACACGCTCCGCTATCCGCACACTCGTCAATATCTACACACTATAAATCGTAATAATTAAATAGTATCAACTGTGTTTTCTAGACGACTTTTCTATATAAGACCTCGATGTAAATAGCTATAGATTAAAAGAATCGTATATTAACATAAAATATACTGTAAAATAACTTACTCCATCAAAAGGATTTCCAGTATATCCAGCCTTACACGCACAAGTATAGTTTCCCGGATAATTTTGACATATAGCATTATCTCCACATGCTCCAGGGCGTTTACACTCATTAATATCTGAAACAATAATAATTTATATTTAAATCGTGTAAAAACATCGTGGCGTAGTGGAATAACATCTGACTGTTTTTGTTGCATCGATACGTTTTGGGGATCAAAAGTATTTAAAATTATTTTAAGTTTCCTCTCTAGTAAGACAAAATGTGCCGTTGAGTCGCGTCTTTGAACACGTATATCTAAAAACTGGATGGAAAGTGAAGAACGGAGTGTCATAATATTAGGCTTTCTCCGCCAGAAAAAAAATTGTAATGAATACATAAAATATAATAACATAATATATGTAATATTATGTTATTATATTTTATGTATTCCTACATATCCTTCCGGTGGCGAGCGGTGAAAATTTTAAAAAGGTAAGACGGTATACCTAAGAAAGCCGGAATATTTAGAGAAGTCGTTATGCTTAGGATTACCGGATATAGGATGACGGTAGAGGTTGTTAAGTTTGTTTAGCAATTTCACTATCGAATTGTGCTGGCGATCTTTTTTAACTCTCACACCTTTCTGAGCTTCTTTGAGCTCGTTTTTATACGGTTTGACTTCCACATTTTTTGGGGCCCTTGTTTTAGGTCTCAAACTTTTGTTGAGCTTGTTTTTTGCTAACTCACTCCCAATTTTTTTCAAGTAATTTATTGTCATTTACAAAAGGTGGGAGCCGGTGGGAACCGTGTTATATGGATGCCTCGCCATTGGTACCTTTTATGTATCCATGCTATAAAAAAGCAGTAGCGATAATGTCTGAATATGTAGGTACATTTTTTTTATGGGAAGGACAAGGCAAACGAGCGTGCGGGTCACCTGATGGGAAATGATCACCGCCGCCTACGTGTAACACCAGAGGGAGATACAGGTGCGTTGTCAGCTTTGAATTGGAAATAATTGCGATTTTTGGAGGTAGCCATGTCGTATCCTTTCCACAACTCGACACCACGTGGAAGGATATTTCTACGAAACCGCATAGTGTTCAAGTATCACATATCCTGATGGTGTGGATGGTATTTAAGTTTGTGACGTACTGTGCGGTTAGAAAATCCTGCGGCAGGAATCAGGTTAAACAGTCCCTCAGAACACTCCCCGTGATATATGCGGTAAAGAACGCGCAATGCGGAAACGTCTCTACGTAACGCCAAATTGTAGAGCCTGTACGTTGACTATATTAACTAGAAACTAATATAGGGCTCTAAACTAATAAGAAAATCTAAATCAATAATATTCAAAATGTTTGTCTTGATACTATTGTGAAATTATTATGTATGTATGTCCTGTTTTAAATTTAGGACTTTTTTTATTATACCTCGACATTCCTCTTCTCCATCACCTTCAAAACCTCGATTACATTTGCATATGAAATGTGCTGGCAAATTGCAACACTCAGCATGCTCCACGCATCGCGCTGCGATTGCTGGGTCTTCGCACTCATTTATGTCTGGAATCGTAATGAAATAATAAATTTGTTTAAAAAATATTAAAATAACAAAAAACAATTCATAAAGTTTTTCATTTTTAAGTATGATTAAATAATAATAATAATATAACTGATTAATTTTTAATCCATCACTAGAAAAAGAATTAAATTTATCATTAAAGTAAGTATGTACCTTTACACGTAAAACCATCTCCAACATAACCTGGGAAACAGGAACACTGAAAACTACCAACTGTGTTGGTACAATGAGCGAAAACGTCACATGGCCGGTCCTTACATTCATTCACATCTAGAAAACAAGGTCATCCAACAATGTATTTCTACTTACTAAAAGAGATATTCAATAACAATATGATAATTATACTGGGCTATGTACAATTTATTAACTTACCGAGTTCCTGGCAATTGCAACCACCAAACCCATCATTACAATAGCATACACCGTTTAGACAGGCACCGTTAACACAACGAGCTCCGTCCTCTTTGGTACAATCGTCTAAAATATAATTAATGCAATTATAATTACAAATATATTATTTATTTTTAAAGATCCAACCGCCATGTGGCACAGTGAGATTATGTCAGACTCTACAGGTGACGATTGTGTGTTCGACCCCACTCCAGAAATAATTATAGCTAATTATATATAATTACAGTAAAGACAAAGTTTTGTACCGCTCACGTCAACACGCAGTATCCCGAAATAAGGTATTTGGCAACAATAAGAAAAATATAGATCAAACTACTATTATCTTATAAGTAACCATTCTTTAAAATTATTATTCGAAAATGTGTATGATTTTCTTTAAATAATTGTATTAATAAAATACATTTCCACGTACGGAATTGATTCAATCTAGATTTACCGCAAAGGTGAGTGAAAATTATGTTTTTGTATGAGATCCGGCTTCTTGAATAAGGTATCATTTTGAAAAAAAAAATATTTTTGAAAAATAAAATATAACTGAATAGAACACGGTAACCCTATTTGTTGGTTTTTGTCTATATTAAAAAATATAACTGCCAAAATAGCTGAAGCAGACTCGCAATCCATACATATAACAAACCAATAATTAATATTTAATCGCTTATCGAAACACATTTACTGCCCACACACGTGTACAAATTCATAATTTTTAGTAATGCCGTGAACTAACCTGTACACTTTAATTCGCTTTTAAGCTCATCTGATGCTTTATAACAATCCGGAACTCCATCACATAATTTAGATAATTCATACAATTGTAATAGTTGTGTTGATTCGTTCACTTGGCAACCGAAGTAGCCGTCTTCTAAATTTAAGAAAAATACTTCTCGTTTTATTCCTAAGCCTATTCCATATTGGTTTTGCGTCGCTACCTGCAACATATGTTACAAATATAACTTAGTAACTATATTTAAATAGGTAGAGGTTGCTATTAAAATTCTAAATTACACTTAAACTCTGTATTCACGCTTCGGCACGCTCAGTCAATGACAACGGTCAATGGTCCCTAACACTAACGTGCGAATAGATAAAACAGGTGTGTAATATAGGAGTATTGCAAAGATAATATTATAATTTCTGAGAAGATATTTGACAGTTTAGGTTTGGTTTAAAAAAGCCAGAAATTTGTTGTATTTTTAAAACAAATGAATTTTAAGTTTAATTATTTTTCGTATCATTATAATTATAATTATTTAATATATTAATGTCTGCTCATAATAATTTATAAAAAAATAAAAATTACTCACATGTGTTATTGTTGTAATGAGCGTCCAAACTACTAGCGGTAGAGTTTCTATATACATTGTCCCTGTAAAAAAACACACAATAAGTTGTACAAAAATATTTTAGTTTAAAAAATAAATACAGAAAATAAATAGGATGTAATTACACAGCCAATATGTAAGGCGATTATTGAAAATGAAATGACGGTAGAAGACCTAGCGTCCGACTAAACTGATGATCTGACACCGAAAAAGTAATTACTTATTACTAAAGCTCCAAGACAAGGAATTAGAAAAATGACGAAGAACATTCCATTTTATGCTAGATTTCACTTTGTCATTGATAGCTTACATTAAATAAAATAATAATAGAAAAAAAAAACAGCTTCACGCATTATTCCGCACAGCAGTATAGTCTGAAAGAATTCGTTTTAAAAGAATTAGATTATGATAAGTAGGTTCAAAAATATCTAATATACTTACGTATCTAATAAATAAAGGTAATACGTACATTATGGTAGTTGATAAACATAAAAATATATATAGATCAAACTATGGTATGTTCTACAGTAAACATTACTCTAACTAATTTAGCCACTCATTCAGGCATACCGAAAAAAATACATTTGATGTACCATTTATGAGCTAATTCTAAAATTGAGGAGGTTAATTATTTTATTTTATATTATTTAGTTAATTTTAAACATTTTATTTTCACATTTGGTAAAAAATCTTTCTCTCCCAATAGTATACGTTACTAAAAATCAGTTTATATTTTTCGTTTTTGTGCCATCTCTACATTCTTTATTTTATACTCACGAATTTATAGCAAAAACGTTAATCTTCTCCATGAGTCCATTATAGAGGTACAAGAGATCAACTCAACATGGTATGATCCAAAGGTGCAAAGTTAGAAACGTGGATAATAAAAATCCAAAATCAGCGATAAATCAAACGAAGTGTTTTCAAGACTAGTAGCCAATGGAAAATTTGGAAATCAATATTAACAAATTGGAATTATTTTATTGTTTTAAATTTTTATTTTAAAGGCACCAAGTACTATATGTGGCACGATAATTTCTATGTTCCTAAAGCTTATTGCAATAATCACATAAATATTTTAATAATTTTGGAAGATAAATTTTAAATACTATATAATAATAGCATAACAAAAGTATATACTGCAGTTTTAGATTTTGAAATTTACTTTGTGATCGAGCAGACCATATGTTAGTAATTATGACATCATATTTATTCTATTATGAATAAAATAAAATTGTTATTACTGTAAATGCCTTTCACGTAGCTATTGCCGTTTCCGTTAAATTTTACTCAGCGACAAAGGCGAAGGTTAGTGTACGAGGTCAGGTAACTGTGAACGGGAGGTAGTAATACAAATCGTTATACAATATCATACGTATAGGCATTAATACTTAATGTAATTAAAAATAATATTCAGCATTATATAACTTATCCATTTTTTCTATGAATATTTTTAAATCAATTCAACTATCTTGTTTTAAATAGATATAAACAATACAGAAACATTCCCTTTCGTTAACTCGATTGTAAAAGTTATCAGTATATTATTTAAATTCTGCTTATAAATTCTGCTTATGTATCTTTTGCGCGTCTAATGCAATAGAAGAACATTTTATATATTATAAGTAAACTAGTATATTAAAAAATCTAGGTCTGACCTGGACGATAATATTATTGCAGTGGCGGATTTATACATTTTCAAGACATTGGCAGCTAATTTTTTGCCTCCATTTTTTGTCTCGCGAATCTCACGAATTGTCAATGAAGTGTTTGCCGTCCTTCTTTTTTTTGCCATCCCTAATCTCACGAATTGTCAGTTAAGTTTTAGCCGCACTTGTTTTTGCGCCGTCCCTAATCTCACAAATTGCCAGTTAAGTTTTTACCTCACTTCTTTTTTGCCGTTTTTACCGTCCTAGTTTTTACTTTTTGACATACCTAAGCGCAAGAAGTATCAGTTAAGTTCTTGCCGCCTTTGTTTTGTTTAAAGAGAAGAATTTTTAAAATCTGCCGTCAACTGGCCTGCTGGTAAATCAGCCACTGATTTATTGTAATTTATAAAAGATAAGCCATTGGAAATCATGTTATATGGACGCTTCGTCACTCATAGATAACTATGTTTTAATCGGCGGAGTGACGAAGTACAATAATTTAAATGCAACGTTAACTTAAGGACAATGCTCTTTTTACAATTTTGGAAGAAACCCCGAAGTACCCTGAAGGTTACGGTGACTCGTAATAAAGCGAAAAGCATAGAGCAGATTTCCACCTGTTTTAGTGGGTAGTATCGTGTTTTATTTTTCCGTTGAGTCCCACAATAGGCCAGATCTGCCTTGGGTACGGTTGGTTTACGTGAAATGCAGATCTGACGGTACAAAAAAAGTCTAATCTTGCAAGCTCAATTCGACCTCTCAGTATCCGACTAAACTGAAATTTGAACTTTACTTTTTATAACAATACATCAAGCATGTATTTAACAACATTAACTAATATCTAAAATAGCAGTCGCAACAAAATGGTTACATATTTTTGTACAACCTACCCAATTTAAGTATGAAAGGAAAGTGCTTGTATATATAAGCAAAAAAGCTTTCTTTTTGTTTCTAAGAACCTTTTATTAAGTATTCTTTTTTATTTACTTTCGCCTATTTTTTTATTTAAGTATACTATGACACTATACTATAGACAGAGTATTGACTGGTACCTTAAATAAAAATAGCTTAATAATAATAATATTATGAAAAAGTTAATTTTTAATAATTATATATTAAAGTTATTTATAAACGTAACTTCATTTGCAGCAAAAATGTAGACAGACTATGTAAATAAGTTATTTATAAAGCACAAGGTTTACGAAATCGATGTCACAGACAATTTAAAGTATTACGTAATTCTTTTGAGGCCACATTAGATGGAAGAACTTACTTACATTATCTTCAACAGTATGACAATCCTTGACCTTTGATTGTACCTAATTATACAAAAATAATTATTAATCCGTAATTATGAAAAATTTTCCTACTTAACGGCATAATAGCTTTTCTGGTGCTGATAGTAAGGATTTTATATGATGATTTAAAAAATAACTAGTTGCAGTTTTTGTGTTCATACTTATCAAGCAATTTAATTGAAAATTAAAATCCCAATGTTTAGTATGACACATAACCCTGAGTCTGGTTGAACGAATTCATAACCCTCACGTTTCCAAAAAATATACATATATTTCACTGAACAACTATTGCTAGGGGGGCATTTCTTAATATACTATAGTCTAAATGTTCTAACTGTTATGATCTTATATGAACTGTACCAGTTGCTTCGCTGTTTTATGTCACCGGAAAATAGCTCTAACAAGGTACAATGGAAAATTTAGCAAAATTTTTTTTTACACATTTTAAAAAAGGAGAAGGTTCTCAATACGACTGTATTTTTTACCGCATAACTTTTTACTTGAACCTATATTGATGTTTCTTTTTTTATATGATAACTTCTAAATGTGGTCCCAATTAAGTTAGTTTTTGAGTTATTCCTAATAATTTTACTTTTTATTGCATTTTCTTTGAAGTCGGTTCACTCTTATTATTAAAATCAAAATTATTTTACATGCTTTTATTTAGTTAAACCTGACCTGTTGTTTGTCTGTAATAAAATCTTGCAAGATAAATTTGATGCACTTCCCGGTTACCGATCGAGGTCTAAAATTTTGTATACACGTTTAGTTTGGATGATAATGCATGGTAGTTATACCATGTCATTCCAAATCCAACATCGCAGATCACCCAAGGTGGTGTAATAGATATTTTTACAACGCGTCTTTATAGTACGGTTGTCCAATATGGCGGACTTTTGAAAATGATGGTCTAAATTTTTTTTATGCATTTCTACAATATGTGTGTTAAATAAAAGGGCTTGCTGAGAATTATTCAAAAAATATTGTGACGTCACTCTACATCCAATATAGCGGAGTTCTAAAAATGTCCGAAAAAGTTTTTTATAGTTACTTACTATTGTGGGTATCAAATGAAAGGACTTGAATACGAATGCGAGTTAAACTATTTTGCTTCTATAGCATTGTAAATATTCCAAATTAACAGGCAAACGACCTTACAACAATGATGCGTTGACCTTACAACAAGGAGAACAGACTGAAAAATGTCTCCATAGAACTTTTTAAAAACTAGCTTTTATTTAAATGCGCTAAAAAGTATAAAATAAACTTTTCGTTTAAAACTTTTACTACTAAGACTTATGCCAGAAATATTTAATGTACCGTCAGTAATGTAGTGACATCATAATTGGATTACCTAGAAAACCTACTACATCGCGTGTACCAATGAAATCGGGCGTTAAGCGCGTCCACGCGTTCGTATGAACTTGCTTGCGCCATTCACTTTCACGTCTCGCGTCGTTCGTTGATACGTTTGTTCGGAAAGTAGGCTGCAAACAATGCCTATATGCCAGTTTCTCTCTTGAGAAATGATACATTCATTGCCAATTGTGTCCATAACTTCTTATTTACACCATTCAGAATTGGTCTAACGGCAGAAAATTATAAAATTACACAAGTCTGGTCAGCTCCCATATTTTTGTGAGATTAATGAAGTAAAAAAAATTATTAATTAATAATTAATGATATTTTATTATCCTTGATTATATGAAGGTATCATATTAATTTTAAATTTTATATACAATTTATTAGTTAATAAAAATATCTTAATAATGTTCGGCTCGCATGAGTCGTGCGTATTAATATGTACCTACAACGTACTTAACTATAGATGTTAGTGTTGACCAACAAATTAGACAAGACTCCGGTTTTATAATTATTTTATTCGAATATTATTCAATTACATATATCACTTTAAACCTTATTACAATCAAAAAAATCCTGCCTCTCGCCATTCCACCACTCCATATCATGACGCAAGTTATTTTTCCCGCGATAGAGAAATATATTCTGTTCTTTGTATTTTTACATACAACTTAGATGTCTCAAAAATATGTTACCTTCAATATGAGAAAATTACAAATATATTATATTTTTCTTGTATAATATTTTATTAATATCTTTCACATTATAACTGTGAACTTTTATCTAAAACTAAACAGTCATTTTTGAGTACAGAGTAACAGACATCTATCTGTGGTATCTAACTTTGCCTAATATTATTAGAATTGTACATAAATATAAATTATATATGATTACCACGTCATTGATAACTCACAGGTTGGCTGAATCTGAAGTAGTTTATGTGAACTAATTTTTTTTTGTTTTGTTACTAATATTGCTATGTATTTAAAGCTAAAAATCTAAATTTCACTTAAATAATTATTAAAGCTTTAATAGAAACCAACTTCATTAAAGCTGATAATAGAAACGTCTTTAAAATACAAACAACAATTTCAACTTTCCAAATTTATCTAGATCTTAAGAAAATACTACTATAAACAAACACATATGAGTACTCTAGTATAGTAAAAGGTTACTCACAATAAATATTTGAATTTCAACAAGACACTTCAATTTCTTTTATACAAAATTGAAAAGCTCAAATGAAAGTTCCATCGACAAGCCTCAATGAATTCCTCAATTCGGTGAATGAATCCGCCTACCCCGCCACGTGCGGAATACAGTGCAAAGTGAAAAAAGCAAGCTTTAAATAAAATATAATGCCAGCAGAAACTTTAGTCTTATTCTATTCTAATAATTCTTATAATGTTCTTATATATTAAGAAAATTACGGTAAGAGATCTCGATTTGACTTTTCAAAATAATAAGTGTTTTGCATAATGTTCCTTGAAATGGTTACTAATTTTTTTTGGTGTAATTAAAACACCCACAAACTTTATAGAACATTGTGGCACTACGTATAATTTTTAAGATATTTTAAAATAATATGCATACTAAACGTAGTTACGATTTGACAAATCACAAGTTTTAAGCTCTTTCGCGCTTTTTCACTTATATTAATAGCCCCATTGACGTGCAAAATACTTGCTGCCTTAGCAACGTGTGAACATGTCACTTTATACAAAAGTATGTCAAACATATGGTAGTATGAGTAATACTAATCGATTACTATTAAACTTTGATATATAGATATTTCGTCCGCGTTCTTACTTAAAACGCGAATTGCTCAAATTTATAATTATATCGGATTATAATTATTAAAATTTACGACTAAAAAGTAGGATTATATAAAACTAAATTGCCTTCCCGCACGCGCACCCCCGCCTTGGTGACGCCCATTTCGCAACGGGCCGTGCAACAGAAATCGTAATATTTTAATTTCGCCATGACTTAAAACAAACGTCCAATTTTAATCATTCGAAGACTAAATATCATCTACATAAACTGTACTTAGTGATGAAAAAATTTATATTGATAAGGATTAATGACATGAGTAAAATAAACGCGTTTAAATGTAATCCAAAATAATTCAAGATTTTTAAATAAAAAAATGGTTGTTGTGCCTCTCTCGACATAGATAGGTATAGTGTGTCGCGAACTTTTTTGTAGATATTTATAAGATACAAGAATATGAAATATATTAAATATAAGAATACAATTAATTAGAATATTTTATGGTTCTATCTTATATAGTTTATTAAATATAGTCTATGTTACTCGTGGATAATGTAGCTTTCGAATGGTGAAATAATTTTTAAAATCGGTCCAGTAGTTTTTGAGACTATTCATTACAAAAATACAAACAAAATTTCCTCTTTATAATATAAGTATAGGAGTAATATAAGTACATGCCACAGGAGTAGTGACGAAGAGTCTTAGGCGGTACTGTGACAAGTTAGACGCACACATAAACATTCACATCCTTCAAAAACAAGCAGCATTACACTCATCCACAATAATTAGTAAAGTACTTGGAGATACCGTTTTCGTAACCCAACCATCACAAACACAACACACTCCCCAAACTCCAGTGCAACAATCATCAGGTCAACTCTCATCTTGACGACAGGAATATAGCTCACAACCGATACATTGTTAATCTTTTTAATAACATAATTTTACTTAATAACTAAATATAAACTAAAATACTTATAAACTTATTAATTCAATATAACGGGGTAAAGGATAATAATAATTACTAATAGGTACCTTTTTTCCTGAGGGTTTCAGGAGGGGGTATTTATTAAGACCGACTACGTCGTGAAAAAGTCGAGTAATCAGTAGATAGTAATAAGTATAGATTATTGTAAATGCGACAGGATGTGGGTTCGATTCCCACTCCAGGTAATGTAAAGTTTAGTATTTTCATTTCCTGGATTTGGTAAGAAGGCAAAGCGCGACGTTGAGTTCTGCCACTCAGTACGTAATGCCTCAATTCGGCAGAAAGTGGGGACCGGAGTGGCTTAAACCTAGGTTCTCAGGCTTCCTCTGCCTACCCTGCTATATGCGGGATACAGCGTGAAGCTATTATAAGATATAATGGTTTTCTGCACTTTTCCATATACATTATGTGTTTTTTCATACTCTGCAGTCGGCATAATTTCGTAAAAATGGTTTCAAAGTTTTTCCTTCACGTATTAATCTTTAGCATAAAACGGAATCGCCTCCGCTGTCTAACTCGGCGTGTAACTTACAAATTACGAAACGTATTTTAATGCAGTTTCATTAATAGACTCAGCGATTTGTAGCTATTTATATGTATAATAAATATATATTTTAGTAGAATAAAAGAGTTGCAGGCATTTGCTGTTTTGTGGACCACAAAACTGAAGATTGTGCGCTTGCGTTGCATGCGCTGACTAAACCTTACGAGATAGATCGACATAATGTTACCATCTATTATTTAGAAACTATTTTAAGCAACTGTATAAGAAGTACTTATCCAATTAAATACGTTAGATACCTTTTGTATTTAATGAAAATAACAGTATTATATAAGTACTGTACGTCTTTAAAATGAATATCTAAGAAGATATCACAGGTTTAAAATAAGGTGGCACAGCGGCCGTCGCGTGGGGTCGTACGTAACATACATACGTTGCGAAAGGCAGTGGCCGGAGAGCGCGAACCTATAAAGATTGCCTTGTTCTAGAGTCAATAAACAATATAAGCATTATTTTAACAACAAATATAAAAGGTATTAATTCAAAGTATAACTTAATTAAATATTAATTTCTTTACGACAACATTGTTAGCTAATTCGGTATCCAGATCTACACTATATTCATTTAGAGTTTTGAAGTTTTATTTGGTAGTAGAATTCAGAAATTGAAAGTTAAGTGGTCTAACAATATTTAAAGTTCCCTTATTATTCGCACAACATTTTTAAAAATTAAAAAAAAAATGCTTAAATCACAAACTGGTTAAATTTATTATTTATATAGCGAGCGGGCGAAGAATCGAAATGTGTATCTGTATATTGAAATATAATCGTGTAGTTTACGCAGACGAAGCCGCGAGCGTGCCTCTAGTATAATGATAAATGTCGATGGCAACTTTCACGGAAAATAGAGTAATTTATAACTTATATTAGAACTTGTCAAATATGGCATTATATTACTCATTAAGTGGTATTTTTTTTTATTATACCTACTTACTACTTATCACATAATATATTAATTATAACTATACATTATACTATACAAATAGTTTTTGATTACTCATAATTTAACAATAATTAGATTTCCTATCGACACTTTTTAACCGACTCAAAAAAGGAAGTCTTTATTATATTTTTCTTTATATTATTTTTTATTAAAATCTTCATTATTTTTCATACACGCCATCGTCGGAGAGTTTTTTAACCCGCTGTAAATCTAAACTTTTAAACATTTTAAACAAGGATTAAAGTAGGTGCTCGATTGTCGTCTACATTTCCAAATCCCTGAATAATATTTTAGATATAATAAAAGATATATTCAAACTCATTTTACAAATGTGTTAAAGTGTTCTAATATATTAAAATTCATTCATCTGATGATATATTTGTAAATTAAATTTAATATATGCTGTTTTCTCAGACATTTGTTTCTCAATCAGCGAAATTAAATTTATTTCATAATACCTTAGAATGAATGACTTTTAAAAGTATAGATATTAAAAAATAATCATGTTATATATTAAGATTCGATAATCAGCGGCACAAGGTGCGTGTTACTATACGAGTATTAATATAATTTATTAGATATATGTTGAAGAAGAGTCAACCATGTGTAACGGAGTTCCGGTGACGGCGGGCGGCGACGTCGCAGCTGAATCGTGACAAGAATAATTAAACAGTCTGTCTTCCTCTACATTAATATTATTTTTATCGATATTTAATGACAAAAATCAAAATTATATATTTTTTTAAATTGCTAATTATAGTTTAGCTGTGAATTATACATATATGAAGATAATCAAACAAACCTATAGATAGTCGAAAGGTACTTTCGTTTTTATGAGTTTTTACGTACGTGAGCAGGTAAAATAAAAAATAAGAGGATGAGAATAGAGTGCGCAAGTAGCCAATGGTTGAAACTAAATGTTTTTCTTAATCTAACAATATTACATATTATTATAAAGAAATAAATTTCGAAAATGACAAATAAAATACATAGTTATACTCAAAAAATACTTACATTGAAAATCCTTACTAATATTATAAATTCGAAAGTAACCCTGTCTGTCTGTCTGTTACGCTTTCACGCCTAATCCACTGAACCGATTTTGATAAAATTCGGTATAAAGATAGAACTGAACTTGGGAAAGGACATAGGATACTTTTTATCGCGAAAAAAATGATAGGGTTGAAATAGAGGATGAAAGTTTGTATGGAAGTTCCTTATTGTCAAACATAAAATCATGTAAGATTGTTTAACTGTTTACAACTTTGACACATAAACCACTTAACCAATTTTGACAAATAGTCTAGACCTTGGGAAAGACTTTAGGATACTCCTTATCATATCGCGCGATATAACCGAATTTCACGCGGGCGAAGCCGCGGGCGGAAAGCTAGTAATAAATAATTATTACTATTGTAATAAACAACTAATCAATTCAATAATCAGACTACCCCGCCCTATGCGCGGCGCCGGTATAATATAATAGTCAATGTTATCGTGATGATGGTATCGTGAACTTTTAAACTATTCATTCAAATTATTTTATGTAAACAACAAACCTCATGTGGAATCTACACTGAAACCTATGAACTTACCAAGTTAAATGTTTTTATTGCTTACTATTTTGGTTACAGTAACTTCCACATTGAATATGGATAGAACAATTCTACGTTATATTATTTTTATATAGCTCCGGTTTAGGCAGCGCACACCAAAATGGCGCACAAAGAGCACATATTTTTTCGATTTACTTGTATTTATTGTTACATTATAGGCAAATTATACTAAATCTTTTTAAATTGTAGGTTTTTCTGGCCTATAAAACATACTATTATGAAATTTTATTTAAATTCGTTCAGTTTTATAATATTATAAAGTTTAATTTTTGTGTGAAAGAATAACAAAACATCCACCCATCCTCCACTTTCACATTTATAATGTTAATAATTAATAAAAAAGATGAGAGGTGTCAAAGGATCGAAATTGACCCGGATGGAACGAAATTCCTCTCGATTAATTAGTGAAGGAATTGTAATAATTTTTTTATATACAAAAAACCTGTATACAACACCACACTGCTCAATGCGAAATAGAAACACGAAACGAAAATAACTGGCCTGGCTTCTATGAAAGAGAGAGAGACAGGCAGAGAAACAAGCGCACGCCGCACGGCTATCAACTATAGCAAAAAAAGGTCGTTACAACTTTTGGTCTTAATTTTTCCGTCTAGCCCCTTTCCCAACGCGCGATGAGGAACTTTATCATATATAAATAGAATTGCTGTGTCCACATTACTCCACTTTGGATAACAAAGGACAGCAGCATTTCCGCCATTTTACTCGCAATGTCTCAAATTCGGGCGGAAAGTGGCGAACGAAGTGACTTGATACTAGATTCTATCTGATTAACCTGCTACACAGGATAAAGCGTAAAGCTTTTTTCTTATATAATTTAAATACTATTTATTTATGATAATTTAGCAATTTAAAGATTAAATTGGTTATTTTTTTTTAGCTTCACGCTGTATTCCGAGGGAACCTGAGAACCCATTGTTAAGACACTCCGTTCCCTACTTTCAGTCGAATGAAGGCATTGCGTGCTGAGTGGCGGAACTGAACGTCACGCTTTGCCTTGTTACCAAACCCAGGAAATGAAAATATTAAACTTTTACATTTCCTGGAGTAGGAATCGAACCCACAACCTGTCGCGTTTACAGTCGCACGCTTGTGCTACGCGCACATGCTGCGCCACGACAAGCGTGAATTGATTAATAACTGTAAATAAATAATTATATAGATAATTTCTTGGTGAACAATTATAATTTTAATAAAAAAAACCGACTTCACATAAAAAGTAAAATTATTCCGAAGAACTCGTGATATATTAACTTAATTTAAATGGGACCAATCAGAAGCAGTAAATATCATCGAAAAAAAATAACAAAATTTCTAATACACTCAGTATTTTTTTTTAACCTTTAAATGTATTGTAGTACACAACTTTTAAATTTATAAAGGGGTTTATCTTTTTGTAAATATACCGTATTCATTACAAAGTATATATATGTTGAAACTACAAAAAAAATGGAAGAGAGTAATATACTTACATTACATTAAGTATATTTATATTCTATATGAATTTACCTAAAATAGCATTTAAAAAGTATTTAAATCTCACAATAAATTAAAATTACAAGATATTATTGGAGGAAATAAGATAACAACCTTATATTAGAAAACAATCAAGGGTAATCCTAGGTCCAAGAAACGTATGCCCATCAATAAAAAGCATAATTTATATAAAATTCCCATAGACATGGGAGATTGATGGCAACGCGTGAGAGTATGGGATGGGCTTACATTGGAATGGAATGACATAACGGGGCGTTGTCACCGGTTGAGTGCCCACCACCGCAACAGGTGTTCGCTCATTCAAAGGTAAACTTATGTTGCTTTTTTACCACGTGTGTGATACACGACATCTATTTTTGATTAAAATATCAATTACTGTTTAAGTTACAGGTTAATTTACGTAAGAATCTAAACATTCACTGTACAAATAAAAATAGTTGAATAATAAATAGTTTCTTAAAGTAATATCACAATAGTGACGATTTTCAAAAATGTGAACTTAAAAGAAAGATCAGGAATAAATTGGAGTATAGAATTTCTATAAATTCTACATCTTTAAATGTTATTGTAATTATTTAAAACGACTCTTAAATTCTGATATGACATATCCTTTTAGAAGAACTATTATTAGTCATTTCTTATAAATAAATTGTAAAATTTGTTTGGATAAAATAAATCAACATATTAAAAATTTAAACAAAAAAGAAATTATTAAAACCTTCATTTTAATGATATAAAAACTCTTAACAATAAACAAAGATTTAATCACTATAGGCACTATATATATTTTCTCAACGAACTGAGCAATAGTAAAATGTCGAAATGCTAAAGAAAACCTTTTTGATCTGAAGTACATGATTACTTGTTGGTGGGAATAGATTGCAATAAGAACAAAGGGGCCTTGAAGCAAGCATTTGTTTAGCGGCACCACGCTTCAGCGAAACGATTCTTATGATACATAGGCCTTAAGTAAATTAGATACAGGTAAAATGTAACGACAACAGTAATGTCTTTTTAATGATGAAATCACTTTATGAAAGGAGAAAAATAATTTATTTAATCTTTTATATGTTCATAGAAGAGTTTTTAAAGAATTTACTTTATAACAATATATCAAATAAAGCAAAAAATTTGATGAAGTCACATGTTTATCTAAATTTACATTAATGCCAGAGTATTAGAGCCAAGGCTGCTTGTAAAGAATGTGTGTGTGTTATAGGTATTACATTTTAAGCAATTACCGTTTTTATACGTCTTAATTATTCAGAATTATAAGAAGTTTTAATAAACACAAGCAAGATGACTATTGTTGGGATTAGTCACACTTTATAGATATATCTTATAAAATTATTTCAACAACTGCGTTTACAAAGTATCAATGTGAAAAAGTATTATTTTTCTCTCTTTATTTAAGAGTGTTTTTGTTAGGACGTTCATCTCACTCTGTTAAGTTTATATTCAAATAACTTTAATGTTAACTATTATGATTTAATTATATATAAGTGTATATTTGTTATATATGAAATGTCTGCTGCTGTCTGCCTGTCGTGGCGCAGAGGCACAAGCGTGCAATTGTATACGCGATAGGTTGTGGGTTTGATTCCCATTCCAGGAAATAGAATTTTTCATTTCCTGGGTTTGGCAACAAGGCAAAGCGCGGCGTTGAGTTCCGCCACTCAGCACGCAATGCCTCAATTCGGCGGAAAGTGGGGAACGGAGTGTCTTAACACTAGGTTCCCTCTGCCTACCCTCCTATATGCGGAATACAGCGTGAAGCTATGTATGTATATAAGAAATATTTAAAAAACACTTAACTAAACTTTTTAAGCTGTTATATCACCTTTTATAGCCATAACTTTGCTATATCAACCAACAAGCTCCGGTATGAATCATGCGCTAAAGTTAATATTAACTATTTCGAATGACTATTAAAGTATGTAGATTTTCAAGTTTTATAATCGTCACGATACGTCTTTATGCGCTATACGCGTACTGAAATCAGTTACACTTTATTAAGACATTAATTAAATTAAAAGAGAATTGAAATTGTATAACTAAATCCAAATAAAATAAAATTACAAGAAAGAATATTAAAGCAGGTTAAGTAAAATATTTGT
The DNA here is from genome assembly GCA_033558755.1 of Philaethria dido. Classification (NCBI taxonomy): domain Eukaryota; kingdom Metazoa; phylum Arthropoda; class Insecta; order Lepidoptera; family Nymphalidae; genus Philaethria; species Philaethria dido. Next base: position 407,016 of record JAKGSA010000211.1, on the reverse strand, counting down.
TAAACTTGTATTCATAATAGATTGAAATGTATTTTAGATCTCCACAGCTACCATAACTATAAGATTGTTTTTTTTTGTTGCAGAGCCCTATAGGACAATTATTATGGAAATTATAAATAAATTAATTGAAAGCATTTACTTAGTACGTAACAACAGTCTTAAGTATCTACAATGGCGCGTTCAGTTTATATTTCATTTTCAAATATACTCTACATGCAGTTATTAGTCGTACCAATGCTAAAGCATTACTAATATTAGAAGTCAAATATTAAACATTTTAAATTATATATTACCAAATAACATTGATTATATTATTGATTGTGTAAATTGAAAATTGGTTTAATATTATTTATGTTTATGAATACTACCCTACTCGTTTTCTTCCAAAAATACTAAGAATTTTTAAAACCTTTTCTTAAAAAAAGTAAATATAATTGCATTAAGATATTAAAAAAATTAAAACTTAAATATAAATCAAGTACCTTATTTACTTTAATTGAATGTAAAAATAAACTTTGCTTACAAAAGCGTATTAAAATGGCAAAATCTTTTAATGTTGCTTGTTTGCCGTGAAGTAAACTTGTTACCTACTTAGACTGTTGACAAGTTTCTATAATAAGGGTAAGTGCCAAATATATTTAATAATATACAGGTAAATTAAGTTCTCATTTTCAATGATTCATAGATAGAAATTTTATGTCATTACATCATTTTAATTAGGTATGTGAATACGGATGCCGCTAGGAATCAACTTCTCTTTATATGGATATGAAGGTACAGGTCCAGCTTACATAAGTAGACCTCGAACGCCATCTAGTGAAACTGGCAATCGTTTGGTAACACCATTACGAATACAAACGTAGAGCACTAAGCTAAATAACTTTCAGCGTATATTCTTATGCAATCTCTGTTTTTTGTTTTATGAAAAAGTGTCTTTTTTTATAGATAAATATTTATTTGATCTTTTTGGACAAGAATAATTTTAAAAGAACCTATTTATACATGTAATACTTAAGTGTTTAATACTGCTGTTAGTCGTAAATGCCAATAGAATAAAGATAAGCGTAAAATTTTACTCGAGAAGTGCTCTTGTAAATATTAATGAAGTGAATGTACAATGGGAAGTTGGAACAAATGTTATTGTAATGAGAGCAGAATGGAGAGTAGAAGAGAATGCAAGCGGTCGCGGGGTCGGCTCGGTTAAGTTGCGACACGGCCGGGTGAGTGTGCACTGTACAAGAATCCAACCTTGAGATCATCGGTGAGTGTAGGAGCAGTAATGCACGGGGCTCATTCCTCCCGGTGTTAGCAATCCGCCTTCCCTCGCTAGGCGAACGGCCTCTGAATGACTTCGAGGAAACAGCCACGCTCCGATGACAGTATTATTTTGATAGAAATACACAATTCGATTGTATGACCAAAAACACACTGTCACAACACTGCACCTACAGCGCTCCTGTAACGGAGCAAACTGACACTCGAAAGACGAAAGTGGTAGCGACGCAGATCGTTTGACGCAAACGATCTCGACGTCGATCGGATTGAGACTGATCGGAGCACTGCAGGTTGCGGCGCGCGCGCACTCGTTTCACCCCCTCTCCCTCCAACCCCGCTTATAAGGCGGCACTGTTTACCGGCCAAGCTTTTGCGTGCCTGGTCTCACACGAGATAATAAAACTGCAAGGGTGATAAATGCCAACACTGAACCGGCTGAACCCGAATATCGACCGATGTAATGTTTTTGTGGTTTTATTAAAGAATTTTTGATATACTTTCTCTCTCTTTCATCATTATCTCTTTCTTCATAATATGATCAAAAATATTATTTAAGCCCAAAGTCACTATTAAAAATGTTATTTAGACTTGAAAATTATTGTATTTAATAGAATAAAACTAAATTACAAAAAATATACTACGAGCTAAAAGATTTACAAAATAAAAAGAGCTTGTAGCTTCTGTGTGGCTGTTAGCGTTCTTTTTATACTAACGCATTGATGTGAGCCTCTTTACAAATTGTTCATTTTTTCTCATCACTAACTTCAAATGTCCATTGAAAGTTATAATGCAGTAATGGTACCCACAAACTTTATATCTTTTTATAATGGCTTTCGCAAAAAATAACTATTAGATACAAACGTTCTAATAAAAATATAGACCTGGATCTATTTTTTTAAATAAACAAATCTAGTTAATTTTTAATAAATTATAATTAGAATTCATTATTATTTAAAATATTATAACATAATATAGTTTTCATAGATAATTCTTTATCTATTTTAAATGTATAAAAAATATGTAAAGATTGGAAAAAATACTTAGTAGAAAAATTTAAATTAACCTATACTTGTATTTTTATAAATAAATAAAAAAACATCTGATTTTTCTTACAATTAAGAAAACATTATATTCAAATTATACAATGAAATCAACTATATGTAAACCGCAAAAGAAGTCATCGATGATGAAATGACCTGAATATAATTATTATATCATATATAGATTACAGTTTATTAATAATAAAAGTCATTATAAAGTCCTTTATAATCAAATCAATCGTCCAAATAAAAACCTGGAGGGACAACATCTTATGCCTATATGTTAGACTTCAACGCGCTCTACTTTGAAAGAGCCAAGTTGTTGACAATATTAGGTTCTGAATTTACAAAAGATTCCATTATAATAATTTAAAAAAAACACGACGGCAGTTAGTAACAAGATTTTAAATTACATAATGGTATAACAAAGTTTTAACTATTAAATGTCTCCGTGATTTAGCCCGAAATATTCACAAAGTATTTTTATACTGATATAAAACTGGTATATATAAACTAGACAGCGTAACTGACAAACTATTTACATAATAAGAATTTTTAAAAAGGTCAACTCATTAAAACATGATTTTTAAATAGACAATAATTTTACGTGATGATATCATTTTTTTTTTGTAAATACTAACAGTTGTCACTATCAGAATATTTTTCATATTGGATTAGCAATCCCAACTATGGATCGGTACGTATAGATACTACTATTTATACATGCGAATTTGGTTATTTAAGAATTTTAGACAGAAGTGTGGATTTGATTGAAGGATACGAATAATTAATTCTCATGTAATAATAAAAAATATAAAAACATGACTCTTATTACTATAACGGCATATTAATATATTTTCTACGATCTTGTCGCTGCTAAGACATGGAACATCCTGGAAAGACCGGTCCACTGACGTTTATCGGGTTCAGTGCCATTATTTAGCGATCAAAATATACCGGTTCAAAAAGTTATGTGAAAATCAGTCCTAGTGCTATTACCCTGTACTTTGTTTTCTGTGACACATGCATACGTAATAATATAGCAATTCAAAGATTTTACGTTTCATGTTTTGACTAATGGCTATACGTAGCTTCGCGTTAATATTTCTTTATTGTACTTTATAGTTATTATGTGTCCTTCAATATAATTAACATTATATATATAAAAGCTATTTTTTGCTTTTTCATTAAATGAAAAATAAATAAATATCGGCCTCAAATTACTTTATCTTAAAGTTTAAAGACTATTAACTATTTATGTTAATATACCTATATATTTCTTATCTAGTTTTTAACTACTTTAAAGGTATGAAGAGACAGACATGAGTAATAAGCTAATACCGACTACATATTTTATTTTCATACCTACTCGTATAAATAGAGTAATATAAATTTATTTATTTTACTAAGCAAAATAAGCCTTTAGTATCTTCTTAAATTTAATTTTATATTTTCTTTAGACGGTAATCAATAAACAATAGGCCATTATAGTGTAAAATTCGCCTTGCTTAGAAGAGGCTCTTAGATGAATATGTAGGTTCATGATTATTTAAAACAATGTGTACCTTTATTGTAAAGCGACAGCATTTCCATTTTCAAGAGATTTCTGTTTTATTTATTATATTCTTTAATTTTGTTAATATAAGAATATTAGTTGGGTTTATTTATATATATATAACACACAATATTCGCTTTATCTATGTAGGTGGTTGGAAAAGTTTTGGTACCCTCAGAGCTCATGGCACCAGCAAGTGTTTGTCAGTAAACGAGTAGCTTGTGGATTAAACCGTCACTCAAGGATATCATCATCATTTTACATTGCGCATCAGTGTGTTTCGTTAACGTGCAAATGTCTCGTAATTCATCGATTGTGTGTTTAGATACTAGGCTTTGTCTGAGGTTAATTAAAAAAGACTTATTATTATAAATGTAAGAATAAGCTACAAGAAAATCACTTGAATATCGAACAACCTAGCCTTAGTTCTAAGAATATTTATATAAGTTATAAGTTAAGAAAATAAATAATAACGATAACAAGGAAAACAAAATATTCAGTCCAAGTCTCTACAGACTTGGACTGAATATTTTTTTTCCTTCTTCACTACTGCCATAATATACTTACTAAAAAAGAGCATTCACGCTTAAACAAAATGCACCATTTTAAGTAAAACAATAAACATTTATGTATATGCTATCATTTACTGTAATTTAAATCTACTGACAGATGTATATACTTAAGAAAAATGAGGTAAAGTTCAAAACGTAAATAGTAAATACATTTAAAGCTCCTTGTAGGAACGGATGAAGACGTCATTATCATGACCCACGCCAGTGTCACGGTCGGCCTGCCATCATAATCATGAGCCGCCATCGCGCAAGGTTGGAATCACATAAGTTCCACGTAACAGTACAATTAGGTTTAAACTTAACATTTAATATAGTGTCAATTTCAATTCTTACACGCAAGCTTAGTTGTTTCAAATATGAAATTAACCCATATTCTTTGTCCTATTATGTTTGTCCATGTTTTTTTTTCTTTAAATGAATGTTTACTGCGAAAGCTACAAGCAAAACGGGCCTCTTATTTCTCTAACATCATTAGTCTATCCATGCATGGTTGATGGTTATATATATATATATATATATATATATATATATATATATA
>JAKGSA010000211.1:359677-401933 GCA_033558755.1 Philaethria dido | reverse complement strand
TATATATATATATATATATATATATATATATATATAAACTAAAAATAATATTGTAAATAGTAATTCTTTAGTACAATAATTAGGTTGATCTACGAAACTTGATTATTTCTGAGTTACTAAGGTGCTTACTACGTATTTACATTATTTATTATGAATTAAATGTAATGCTTATGCTATCACGTTTTCGTTTATATGATATTAGACAAATGTTAACGATAAAAAAGATAATTTGGCAAGTATTGTAAAAAGTAGAACTCAAAAAACTAGAAAAGAATGCAGAAGAATATAAGCTATTGTGATGGTATATTAGTCACATTGCACAAAGAGCAATGCAAGAAAACAACTTTTACTCCGACACGCAAATTAAGTAGCTATATAAGCAAAAGATATGTATATTTTAAGATTTGGCACAGGGGCTGTGGGTGTGATTTCACCAGACAAACAGCTTTAACTTTCTCTATATGTTGCGCAGTGACGTGATGTCGGTGATACAAATATGTATGGCTTGTGACATTTAAGTCTTACCGCAAGGCAAACGAGCGTTATTAGTTTAGCGAAAATTATTGCAATATACAAATATATTTAAAAATACAATAAACCAGATTCACACTTTATTCCACACACGCTTCACATTTTGTTCACCATTTTCCGCCCAAAATCGAGACATTACATGTGGCGGAACTCAATGCTGCATTTTGTCTTATCAAAGTAGGGAAATGAAAATGATTTAAATATAATCATTCCTCCGAGTGGGAATCGAACCCATAAGGCGTGAACTTATATTTAATATGTAAGACTTTATTTCTTATATTATTCACATTTAAAGCACGCTAACTATGAATCAGATTTGTGGAGGTGTACATATAATAAAATAGGAAACTTGTATATTGGTTTTGGCTGTAAAAGATTATAATATTTTTAGTGTTTAAGTTGTTGTAGTTATAAGTATCATCGCCTACTCGTCAATTAATTTATAATGAAGTCGAAAAATTAACGAACTATTGCCATATGGATAAATACGTGTTAAGCAAAATTTAAAAGCAACTATAAGATCTTGCAAAAAGCAGCACTGCAACTGTAGATACCTTAATGCTGCCATATACTTCACGCTTTACTCCGTATAGCAAGGTAGCCAGAGAGAATGTAGACAATCGTTGCTTTAATATTTTGTATTTAATATGAATGTTTTGTGTTTAATATTTTGTAGCATTAAGAGAAAAGAAGAGACGAATTTCAATGACAGTTATAAGACTTGTGAAAGTTTATTGCACAAAATTAAACACGATTGTGTAACATAAATATGGTGGGTGGAGTCCTTGTCGAGAGTAACGGTGACGCCTGTATAGGTCGCCATAACAGCAAGCTAAACTTACAAACAAGTGTAAAAAATAGTGTAGGTGGATATGAAGTGAGACAAAAGTTACTTTACAAATAATTGAAAGTCATTTTAGCCTATACTAACAGTACTGTTACTTAACACAAATGATACTTATATAAATAGTTGGCAATTATGTCATTTTGAAAAAAAAGTTTAAATATATTAAAATTAATTCGTTAACAAAAATTGTCTATGACTAAATGTATCATGTATTTGTGGAGTACATATAATTTAATACTCGTAAATTGGATATTTTACTTTAATTTCTGATATATATTATACATTTGTTATATCACAATATATCATGCAATTTACAAATTCAATAAAAGCCCTGAAAAAAAATTAAAGGAAGATATCAATGACTCTACATTAATCACAATAACGACAAAACATAATATTTTTACCGCTACTTACATAACAGTCGTCATATTGTAGGACAGTACTTATCGCATGCCAATGACATCATGACGACTACTTACTGTTACCTACCTAGGCTGGAAAACGTGACCTGAATTTTAAATTATTCATACCCTTACAAAATTTGTATTAACATAGATTTTTTTACATAAACGTAGAATATAAGGTACAATGTAAAGAAACTAAAGAATAATATAACCTTTTAATAAATATGAAATATACATTCTGGCTTATTATATTTGTTATTGGCAAACGAGAGTCGTTTCAGACTAAAAGTTCAGCGGAGAACGAAATGCAGCATTTTTTATTTCGTTTGCATAATTATTTAGTCGAAACAAAGAAACCGCTCGAAGCAGTTTTGCGAAGCGTCCAGACATGCCACATCCTTACAATGGAGTCGAAGGAGACGTATTGAATTATTACTTTGTTTCTTTTGCCATTAACTTTGTATACATTTATTCGCTTGCAAGAAAATGGTTCGGGCGTAAAGCGAACGGTGACACAGCGCTAAAAATAGAGCTGAGGCTCACGGCCAAGCTTAGCGATGCGGCCGTGTACTGTAGCCAGACCTGTCCCTACCACCCCGTCCCTCCCACATATCCCCCACAATCCCTAAGCGCCATCTTGTTATTCCACAGACTGTAGCGGACAGTATCTTAAGTATAAGTAGCAAGGACATTGCGGTCAAGTTTGAAATTCCTTTGAAGGATGAAAGCGAAGTAAATATCATGAACTACCATTACGTAGTAGATTTCTATAACACAGATATTCTTTTTACATTTTTAGCACATAAATATGCTACATGTATTAATTGTGTAAAATTATATTAAACTGATATTTCTTGTTGAGGTTTGGATTATTTGTGGGTATCCAACAGCGGATTTTCAAAGTGAAATGCTTAAATATAATGTTAAAAAAGGTATGAAGAGTTTATTTTAGTCTAACGTGGTTACTGTCTGTACTCAACTTATGATATAAAAATTTAAATAAATAATCATTTTTTAAAACGTTTACATACGTCTTAAAAGTGAAACTATAATAAGACCCGGTTTCAATAAAAAGTGAATCTTTTTCACAACTCCTTACATTTATATTTAAAGAAAACCGAAATCCCAGAGTCCTCCCCCAGCAACCAATCACAAAAGCACACTAAAATTCAATGCTTTTTTGGTGGCGGGCATTCAATATTCTGCGTGTAACCTCAGGGACTGTCGATGTGACACAATTTATTAACAGTAATTGAACTTAGAAATATAGACGTTATTTAGGGCGTGAAATCATAGGATAAGAAGATTATTGGGTTTTACAGGACATATCTTGGAAGCTTAATAAACTATTTTATTATCTCAAAACTAAGTTTTAAAAGGTATGATCATTAAAAATCTGCTTAATGTTTCTTTTGATTTTAAGTAAGATGTATCTAAAACTCAGCTGAATAAGATCTTAAACCACTGACAAGCTCCATTATTACCTTGGATTTTCATTAATAATATTACTGTAAAATAAGTAATTTTCTAACCAACAACACATTTTGTTTTAAACGAAATTGTACTTTCGCAACAGTACTTTTTGTCATAAATATTAATGTTCGTATATTAATATGGCAGATTTTAGTAAAGACAAGATTAAATATTACAAAGATTTTATGATTTCCTTTAGTATAATAGATTCAATAAAAAGTATACTCTCATATGCTGTATAAAACTACAATTTGTTTCATTTAAAACTATAAAACAGATAAATTATAACTTATATACATTTACTAAAATCTAATAATTCCCACAACATTAATTTATAAGTATTTCCGTTTCATTATTCTAAAGCCACGGACTTACTAGTATATAGTTACTTTCTGGTATAATACACCGCCTAAAATCTTGCACTTCAGTTATGAATTTTACTTGGCACTCCACTTCCTTATAAGATCTACAGAGAAGCTTATATAAAACTCTTTTTTGTAGGTAACTATTTAATGTTTGTATAATATTTTATTTTTAATAACCCACTTCCCAGGATTCATTTCCAAAAACCCAGGCCTTCTTAAAATATCTTGAAAATGTCACTAATGCATCAACCAAAGTAGAATTGTAAAATCGCTGTGTACCGCTCTAAATATTGACGTGCTTTCAGTGCAATTTGATGTGCTCCTAAAAGCTTAGCAAAAATTCCTAAGTAACTATTCAAGATAGACTCTCTTAATTAAAATTCTCGAGGTCTTGTGAGAAACAATAATATAATTATCTTTCTTCTCAGAAGTGAAGCAATCTGGATCATAACATACATGTATGTAGGTGAATTTATGAAGATAATAGGTTACGGTTTTTATTTAAGATACTTTGGAGTCTAAACGAGTTTTGTTCTTTTTATAAAACTCAATATTTAATTCCTTTGTATATGCATTCAAAATATGGTTGTTATTTAATTATATCACTTTTCTCTTTAAGAACATTCTTTGGAAACTATATATACAACATTTGAGTTGAGTTTACCTTAACTTTTTTGTAACATCGGCTCAAACCTTGTCGGGTTTTTAGATGTTCAATTATATTAATAAGTATGTGAATTTGTAAAATGATAATAAAAAAATAAATTAATTAATTAAAATAGTGTTTTTATAATACTTATGTATTTCAATCCATCCATCATCATTTGGGGATACAGTGGCGCAGTGCGACACCGTCGACCTGTTTAGGCGACTGGTTACGGATTTGATTCTCCCTTGGGGGAGTAGTCATATTTAATTTGCTTTCATTTCTTCGCTCTGTCGCAATGTCTCGTATTCGGGTGGAAAGTAGTGAGCTCCCATAACACTAAGTTACTCTCTGACTACTCTGCTAGTACTCTGGACAAAAAGCGTGAAGCCAAATTTGCGTAAGAAGATTACGAAATGATTCTTAAAATAATTTAATATATGACAACATATAGAACTAAGGCTAGGTGATATTTTCAAAATTACTATAATATTTATTAAACTAGAAGCTTGCTGTAAAAGAAATTGAAATTGTGTACGCAAAAACTTTCCACGTCACAAAATGCACAAAACTTGAACGCATTGCCTAATATATTCGATTCTGTGTTGAACACCCGTCGAATAATAAGCGAAAACCAGTCGAAAGGGTGACATCATCTTCCTGTGCTGCCTGAGGCCATGTTCTTTGTGATTTATATTACTGTCAGCATATTTCCTTTGAATTTGACATTTTGAATATTATTTGCCGAAATAAATAAATATATATTTTTATATATAGCGACGAAGTAACGTTGTTACTTTATATATTAAATATTGAATATGGATTAAATATTGCATTGATGTCAAGGAGACTCATATATAGTATTTTTTTTGTTATCCATATATCGATTAGAGGCCACCGTGGCGTAGTGGGACAGCGTCCGCGTTCTCAGCTTTTGTAAGACAAAGCACGGTACTCAACAAGCGATGTTTTCGCGTTTTTAATTTATTATAAATATAACAAATGACTCTATCATATGTAAGTAATGTCTAAAATAGTTTTAATTCAGTCAACCTGACACATATTAAAAAAATAGACCAGAAAAAATAAAAGTTGCACAAGTTAAAAATCGTCCGAATTTTTAGATAAATATAAGTAGTCTTCATTTTTTAATTTTTTACAACATTGAATAATAGATATTTTTTACGTGCAATCTCATTATAATCACTTAAAGATGAGTTTTGTGCCTTGACCATCAAATGCCCTTTTACTTGCTTACCGCAAAAAACAGTGCGACTAAGAGAAACAGATTTTATTTATATATTGTTGTACAAATGGTAACTTCAGAGCCCAAATTTGTTGGAAAAAAACAACTTATATTCAAGATTAAAATTTAAAAGTAATATAAAGTTATGTAAATGATAATTCTGTATAAACATGGATAGTGGTTCTCGGCAACTACTTTTCTTGTTTATTATAATTGCTAATTAAATCGACAAATAAACCTATATTATGAATATTTTCATGTTGTTAAGGGATCCACGTTTGACTGGTTTTAAAATATGTGGTTTTCAACAATTTCATTTTCAAGAAGTATATTATAAGTATAAAACGCTTGTCTTACTGAATGATTACTGGCCATATGGACCAGAAATTTAACATGGCTTCTAAAGGAATATAGGAAAGCACAAAGAGAGAATTTTTCGAAATTCTTACAAAAAACGACTAAAAATGAGATTTTAGATTAACCTAACTGTACGAGTATGTACTATTAATAGTACACGCAATCCATCAACATTACAGGATACAGCTAGTGTACACATAAAATCCTGTATATTTCTAGGATATACATTATTTTTAGGATATTTATTTATTAATATTATATTGTGTAAATAAAATATCATTATTGGTTTTTGTATAAAATATTAAGTTAATATTATTGTCTAAAATAGACTAGAACAAGATTAAAGAATTTAGACGTCAACAATAGTGAAATGTAATGACTTATTAAATTGCAATATATAAGCTAGCGTAAAGAGCAAAAAATATAACTAATCAAATATCAATAATGCGAGATTTGCGAACGCATGACATCATCGTGAGACCTCGGCTGATGACACAAGACGTGATTCAATAAAATAACTGGTATCCTAAGGAAAGAAAAACAAGTAAAGGTTAATTATTATTTCTTTAATGTCAATGAGAAGTATATGTGGCCTAAAATATTGGTTAAAAACATCTTTTCAAAAATCGTTTTATATACTATTACGTTTTCAACAAGGAATCATCCCAATTCCATTATTATTTCCAAAAGCTTGGTTATCATTTATCATCATTGCAAAGACACATTGCTTACATAGTTACAAAATGTTACATTATAATATATCGATAAATAGTCTAGCTTTTTTGCTAATCTTTAGAAAAATAGAACGAGACAAAATTAATAATTGACAAATCTTAAAAACCTTGGCCGTTGACCCTCTAACTAATAATATAAGTTAGCAACATTGACAAAATATCATTCAATTGGAGGCGCTCTCATTTGATAATACGAGGGGACTATTATTTAGTTTCGCTGTTCGTTTGTTTAACCACTTAGCATATGTGGTATGCACGGGCAATGTTGTTTAGACAGAGGCGTAGGCTTCGAAAGAGCGGCCCCGTGCTATATCCGTTGGTCGATCTGTCGAAACTATCGGTTGCGCAACACCTCTTTGGACGAGCTGGTAATACATAGCTGCGACAAATCTGCAAAAATATCTTTGACACTAGCTGTGAATTTAGGTTTTTTTATAAAATATCTTACAAATATTAGTAATATCTTAAAATATCTTACAAATATTAGTATTCTTTAGATTTTCATTATTCTCCAAGGTTTTTAACACGGACAGAAACAAGATATGTACGTCAGTAGCATCAATACAACAAAAACAAAACAAAGGTCATTCGAAACCCGCATAAAGTGGCGGAAAACAAGAAATTTTCTATTTAATATGTATACGTATATACATTGGTTTCGATATTTCCTCGTAGGGCATCTACGTACGTGTCTGATGTATAGAATTGACAATTATTTTAATTCCAGCTTAGATGTCTTACGCTCGATGATTATTACCATGCGGAAGGAATTACGAGTTTGTTGTCATGGTTACATTGTGCAATGAAAACGCCATCAAGTAACTATGTTTAGACTTTGTTGAATAAATTTTATAGGAATTTAACAACAAAGGACTTATTGTTAGTAACTTTGTTAATCTTGTCTTTTAAAAATCATAAGACTGTAATCCCGTCTTAATTCCAGCGTCGTCATATTTTTTAAAAGGTTTTATAGGTAAAAAGAAATCAGATTTGAAACATTTATTTAATAAATTCTTTAAACTAAGGCGAATGAATTTTGCATACATTAGATATAATATCTATCATGTACTCGTACATAGGTATCTTTAAATCGACTTATTCTTGTCTTAGTAGAAAATTGGGGTCTTAGAATTAAAACGTTTCTAAAGACAGAGAGGGCATACAAAGGTACGCTAAAATAAAAAAATATATATTTCTGTGTATGTATCAATAGCATTTATTTTAATAGAATAGACACTTTATGCTTTTAGATGCTCACGTTAAAATATAAAATTTTAATTAATATTATACACCTAAAGCTGCTGCTGTAACTGATGACATCAGCGACCTTCATAAAAATCAATAAAAAAACCGCAAAGCTAGTAGACGTATCATGCAATAGTTAAGTCATCCTTATTAAAATAATTAATGTTGCTGTGTATAAAAGAAAATTACCAGGATATTGTTCAAAGAGGTATATTGTGTTGCATCATTGTATGCACTTCGATGAGTGCTTTAGTGCCGTGGAGAATATTGTCATGCAGCACGCAACAAGTGTCCGGGCAACCTCGGCATTGTTCCAGTGAATGAACATGAATAATAATTGAGATGAGTATCCGTCAAGTTCTCAACGTTATTAGGCGCTCGGTTCTCAATAGAGTACGCTTAACTAAATAACATTATTTTCAATTAATATATACTTGTATGCGTAATACAATATTTAAGATTTTGAATACTTTGTAAAAGGTAGTCTCCAGTTAGGTGGTGTGATTCGTTTGCCCCGTGCTATATTTTTTTAATAAACAAAGAGAATATTATTTCAAGAGAAAATCAGCTGGCATTGTTATACGTGCCTTCTATGATGAAATGGATAGAATAATTAGGAATTAATTTATTATTACTCACAAAATAGTTCGCACATGATCATATTTCCATTTACGGGAGGTAAATTGTCATTGAAAATTGATCCCAAAATTATTGCAACATGAATGTTGTCATTACATGTTTGATTATACTAGTGAGAGTGAGAAAAATAACTATCATGCTGAAAAACATTATTAGTGTAGCTAAACTCTTGATTCCACATCACACGTTCTAAATCTCCTTTTAGACCTTTGATTTTTCTACGCCAACAAAAAATCCTCATCAGCTTCAAACCACTTTCGCTACAGTTTCCCCTTTACTCTAGTTTAGCTTATGGTTCGAAGACTTACCAGATCTTGAGCTGGGAATGCTGACGACCGATGTGAAAAAAGCGGTATAGTATATGTTTTGGCAAATTTGTCAATAGTTAATAATAATAATACGGCAAGGGTTACAAATTTCATGCAAATAAGGCTGCGCCAATCAACTGGTTATAAATAAATACGATCAAAATTATTATAATTGCGTTTCAGCAGTTAAATGATTCACTATCATCAAAACGTAATACATGCTAAATATTTTTTATACATGATTTAGATATATGAAAATTAACTATCATCTCAGTAAATGATGGTTAGTAATGTAAGTTTTATATATTTTTATTTATAAGCACCTAGATGACACCATATTTACCTATATGAATAAGTACCTGAAATCACGTTCTTCTTTACAAACTGGTTGTCGGGCAACGTAAGACCACGACCAAGATATTTCTTAGCAATACACGTATTTAACCTGCCATGACATCATCCTGTCACAGCTTTTAAACATTAAAGCAAAACCACACAAAATTAAGTGCTTCGCTTTAGGTATTAAAATTGTGCAGGTAATACAATGTAATCCAATGTTGACAAATATTAAAATATAACTGGGTAATCATTCTAGTACTGAAATCGGTTTACCGCATAATATGGTAAAATAATAATACATATTTATCATACACCTCTTACACAATTCAGTATATAAATTTAGACTAATTTGTAATCATTTGTATTTTACATTTAAGAAAATACTAATAATTTTAACAACCAGACCCCGCATCATGTTTTATGGGATTACACAGACATATACCAAAAATAATATGTTATATAAGTATTTTAAATATCTAACCAGAATCACTAAGATTAGGGAATAGATATATAAGTATGTAACTACTTTGCTATAATAGCAATAAATAAATTTTCTCTACTCAAAATATGGACAGACAGATATAAATCAGCATGTTTATTACCAAGAGCAATTCAGTCTAGTGACGATATGCTAACCTATACGAGTGGGTGAAGGACCTCGACCGCTATTTTGTGTGGCTGTCATTTGAACCTTACGTAGGTATCTACTTAAGAAATCTTGAAAGGATTGTACAAAAATAATTTTTACATGTGCTGCACTTTTAAATCGATATTTTTAAAGAAAGGTTTACACCTTTAAATATAAAAAATACATCTTTAAATATATTATAAACAAAATTACTGGACTGGCTTAACATTTTCAGAAGTTTTTTTTTTTCAAAGATTCTTCATAAATTCCAATACAACACTTAATCCTTTATCCCTTGAGAAGATCTACATATGTCCAGCAATGGGCGTCTCGCAGCTGAAACGACTAGTACTACGATATTTACCTTTAATTCATCTCTAAATACTAATAAAATTATAAATAACGTTATTTCATACAAACGCTTACTATAATCATAACTAGCACTAGTAACCGAAAAACTCATTTTTTTATGCCAAGTGGAGATACGGTCACTAATTTTGTACGAGAATAAAAACAGAGGATTCCCATTAGCAAGCACTTTAGGTATGTACGTTGGTTACACTTGCCTAATTCGTATATTTTAAGAACAATGGCTTACATTTTCGTTAAACATAATGATTAAAGTTGAAATTTTGTACAAATTAAAGCATTTTAATTTTCGCCAATCAACAAAAATAAATATTGAAAACTTGAACACCTGATGAAGAATCATAACACACCAGATAAACTATTAAAAATAATGAAAAGGTTTCTTAACAAAAATAGCTCAGAGTAATAGGCATTATCTGTTAACAGCGTCTAATACTTAACACGGCGGTTATGAGTTCGATTTCCACTTGGGGAAATAAGATAAATATATGTCATGGTAAAAATCACATGATCTCTGGTCGCATTTTTGATAAAAACGGTTGATGAGTAGAATTAGTATGGGAAAGCTTATTAAAAGTCCACTCAAATAGAGTTGCAAGCGGTGACTAGTATAATACATTTGCTTGTCTGCCTATTCGCCTGCCAGCCCGTCTAGATGTTCTGTGGATCATTTATCTGTTTTTTGTATGATGAGTACTTTCTGCTAAGACGCTATAACTGAAACTGAAAATAGCCTCTTAGAATACATCGTTCAGCGTCTTAGTGCGATGCGATCAGACCAGAAAGAACATCCACAATGAAATGTCCATGCTATAGACATTTCATTGTGAGTGTTCTTTTTTCCTGTTCAGTTTAGTTCTTTAATTATGGCGCTTCGAACTTGCCAGTCGAGCACAAATCATTTCGCCAATGTCACGTTGTACGGAGAACACACGGAGGTTTAAGCATGTTCTTTTTTGTCAGTGGATGTTTATAAAATCATAGACTAATAAAATTTGTCAATGACAACATGACATCGACGAATCAGTAAAATATTAAAATCTAGTAGGTAACGATATATTTATCGAATACCATAACTTTTTTTCAACACATAATTTTTTATATATACAAATACAAATACAAATATTCTTTATTGCACACAAATAACATAGAAGTACTCGTAGTAATAGCGTACAATAAGGCGGCCTTATCGCTTAAAGCGATCTCTTCCAGGCAACCTTTGGATATTGGATTTGTATAAAGTAGTGGAAGGCGGTGCACTAATCATTTACATTAAAAAAATTAAATTAAAATTAAATATATGTTAATTAAAAATACAAACTAAATACATAATTATATACATACTTACATACATTCATATATACATACATGCATATATACATACATACATATATATATACATACATACATACATACATACATACATACATAAATAGACATTATATAGATTATATGTCTCAAAAGAAAATAAATAAATAAACAAAGGCCCAAAATTAAATATTTAAATAATGATTCTTAAGTAGCTTTTTAAAAATAAATAAACTTTTGGCGCATCTTATTTCAAGCGGTAAACTATTCCATAGGTGGGCAGCTTTTATAGAAAAAGAATTTGAGGAAAAGGAAGAAGAGTGGAGAGGAATTTCAAGCAACCGGTTTTTGTCGGAACGAAGGGAGCGGCAGTGGGTTTCATGAAGGAACTTGAATTTTTGTTTTAAATATGGAAGAGTCGAAGGATTAAACAGGACAGAATAGAGAAGACACAGAACGTGAGTATTCCTGCGAAGTCGGATAGGGAGCCACTTGAGATTATTACGAAACTGAGAAATGTGTTCATATTTACGTATACCAAATATGAATCTAATGCAAAGATTTTGAAGCCGCTCAAGTTTATTTAGATGCTCTTCTTTAATGTCAAGATAGCAAATGTCAGCATATATATGCTTTGTACAAAATACAGCGCATTACTTAATGCCTCATATTTAATAATATCACTTGAACAGAATACCCTTTTATCGGTACAACGATATAGCGCCTACTCTTGTAATTTTAGCCCCGCAGGTAGCGCATTATAAAAGTAAATAAAACTCAATGGTAAGAAAACATTATTCACGAATGGCCCACCCTGGCTTTCATTTAATAGTTTTGTTTCATATAAAATATCGCGGTACTATGTGAAATCGATTTAATAATGATATAGAGCGAAACCTGAATTGCTTACTTTAATATTAGATGGTGAACTCTGAGATTTTTAATTTCACTTTCATAGACTATTACTTATATAGTATGAGGAGTCTGTTTTTATATTTATCTTCGTAGCGAAATATCGTCAAATGGTTCGTACCATTTGACGATATTTCGCTTATCTCTTAAATTTTAAATAATACTTTTTTTGTTAATAATATTTGTTCTATATAGGCATTTTTTTAATTTCACGCTGTATCCCGCATATAGAAGGGTATACAGAGAGAAACAGAGAACCTAGTATTAAAACACTCTGTTCTCTTTTAACATTTCTGTTCCCCATTTTCAGCTGAATTAAGGCATTGCATGGCGAAACTCAATACCGCGTTTTTGTCTTGTTACCAGAACGAAGAAATGAAAATAGTAAATATTATATTAATATTTAGGTATAATTCCGTAATTGTAAATAGAGGTTAAAATGTGACGAAACAAAAAATAAGTCAATACTTTTACGTTTTTACTTTGTGTAAAAGGACATATAATAAATACCGAAAGCGATAAGTGTATCAATCTTGAAAAGAATTTGATAAATACTCTATTTGTTTTTAAATGCATATTGCATTTAAAAACACATCTCAACTGATCCTATTTTTACCTTACTATTTCGGCTTTCGCATGGAAATAGATATATGGTGTCGCAGACTTTTATTTGGAATTATTTAAGTAAAATTATCTTTGTGTAGTTCCAACAGTTCAGGCAGTGCACGCTAATATAATAAGCTCTCTGAGGCAATGGCTTTGGCAATTAACACTTTAAAACTTAAAAATATATATATATATAGCATTCTGTATTGTTAAATGATTGTTCTTTGAAATAATCTCTGGATAGCAGAAATTTGTAAAAATCTCTCTAAAGAGATGCTAACAACAAAAATAAATTGTAACAAATGTATAAGTATTTCGACGCAGTTGGATTTCGCCTACTAGGAATAATTTTAACTCAGTATACTCTATCATTATTCCTACCTATTATTTTGGAGGCCATTATACGTTCGAGCTACGCGGAAAGACGGGATGAGGACCCGATTTTTCCCATATGCACCGGGCCCATTGTCCACCTAGCTACGCTACTGCTCAGAGTGTAAAGCTTCTTCCGATTTACTTGATATTATAGACTAATCTTTATAAACGCCTGTCGTGGCGTAGAGGCACGAGCGTGCGATTGTAAACGCGACAGGTTGTGGGTTCGATTCCCACTCCAGGAGATGTAAAAGTGTAGTTTTTTCATTTCCTGAGTTTGTTTGTTTGACAAGGCAAAGCGCGGCGTTGAGTTCGGCCACTCAGCACGCAATGCTTCAATTCGGCGGAAAGTGGGGAACGGAGTGTCTTAACACTAGGTTCCCTCTGCCTACCCTGCTTATATGCGGGATACAGCGTGAAGCTAAAATAAATCTTTGTAAATTGTACATTCCTTAAATATAAGCTATTCTTTGGGACATTAATCACAAACACTCGCAGTTATGTGAAATAGGATACACGTGTGCAGATAGCGGAGGCGACTTTGTTTTGTAATATATAAAGAAGATACAGTATCAAAAACATAGTCATGAGACAGTAATTGTCATCTTTACATGTGGTCTAACACTATTTAACTTCCATTCGATAAAATTACAAATATATGTGTATAAAAAATAAAATAGTCATATAGTTCACTCACGCAGACTGTGTCTGTAATAACAGAGACAGGTTCCAGAAGTGTTTAACATAAGAATCCTTTATATTGAAAATGTGTTTAGTTACTTACGTTGTACATGCTTGGTTTCTGAATATTTTTTATAGATGTTCTCAGAATTACGTAATACATGTGATGCTAGAGGTCAGAGTGCTTAGTGACCGTAACAGGTGGGGCAACAGGGGAAACTGAGGGGATAGGTTAGTTAACGAGAATAGCACCTATATTTTCCTATGTTTTTGAATGAATAAATAGGTATTGCTAATAAAATATTGTATTTATAATTTTTATCTATATTTATTAGCCATTAGAGCTCTTAAAATTCGCGACAGATAATTTATATTATTTAAACAGGCACTATTTAGATAATGGGTAGCTATTAAAAAAATAAATGTCTATATGTATAATAAAATTATAAACGGGGCCTAATCTGCCATTTGCTTAGACTCAAAAACAATTACTACTACGGGAGAGACTAATAGAGGTTATAAAACAACAAAACAGATACTTATATATATGTATGTAAATCTATATCTATATATACTACTTATAACAAAACAGTAAAACAGTGTACCTGTATATTGAATTTTACTAACATTAGTAAAGAACATTATAACATCTTACTATGAGTATTTTTTGGGTCGTTAGGGCTTCTAAGGTGTTGCACTATTTTAATTAGTCTAGGCCTAATAAGAATATGGCAATCACAGCAACTGAATATATTTATAGTACGTGTTTACTTATCCTATAAATTAAGAAATTAATAAATTTTCTGTTCAGAAATTTGCATAAATGTAATCAAATAAAAGTCTAATTATAAATTAAACACTAGAGCACTTTCATTTAATAATTGATTGTTTAGATGGTTTTAACTTAGCTTAATTTCGATAGGTGATTGATCACTCTGTTAATCTCAATATCGACAATCACACGCCATTCTTAAATAATGATTAGTACTTTCTAAGTTGCCAATATTAGCAAGTACCACAGCTAAATTATGCTTTTAAGTATTTTTATTACTTTATTATCTGACCCATAATCAGCTAAGCTACCCATATGCCCGTACTGACTATTTTAAAAAAAATTGTCTTATCACTAAGTTGATCTCTCAATTTTACAAGATAAAAAATGCGGCTTCACGCTTTTTACTGGGTAGTTAAATATAAGTATATATAGCGCATACAGTGCCCTGCCAAGAACCAATCCGATATACGTAGAGTCCGTCCGACGGGTACGTGACCCTGGATACTCGAGCCACCACTATCAGACTCCTTTTCAATCCATGATTGTAGTGTCGGGTCCTTCTTTTACCATTTTCCTTCGCCATTCCACATTTTTTTTCTTCTGGTTTTACTCACAAAATGGGTTTTGGTTTTGGAGATCAGATGGCAATGCAACTTAAATGGAGGCGAAAAGATTATGCTTGGTTAAACTAAAACGTCGAACTACTACTACTCGAACTACTACTCGAACTAGATCACCCTCGAGTAAGACCGGTATAGAGGCAATGTTTTCTGAAGAGTTTCGGAATGATGTCCTTTAAGTTGACGTTGACCGTTACTACGATGGCGTCTACAACTAGCCTAAAAGCAAGCGGATCATAACGAAGCCGAAAAAGAGCCACTTTGGAAACAGTTTGAAGAAGTCCTACATAATGTACAACTAAGGGGAGGAAGAGTCACTGATAAGGAGACATAGTGGTGGAATAACAAGGTGCAGGTGGCTAAAGATGATTGCCGAAGACATAACACTAACTGATAAGAGCCGGCTGATTCATGAACCTCTAGATGGGGACGCTTGAGAAAGGTGGATGTGCGGCGTAACGCCAACGCGTAACTCATTCATTTGAGATAGTCTTGTGGTCGACAGATCGTGGATCGTGATCGTGAAAGTGGAGTAGGTTAAAATGGAGGGCACACCCTGGCTAGGCCGGGATTCATAGAGATTCCAGTTGGAAGAACAATAAAATAAGATAAGAAATAAAATAAGTTGTTATTCGATTTTAATATTAACATTTAGTGTTTGTGAAATATATACTTCATTGATAACAATTATTCTACTAAAATACTATTTATTTTTTCAATCCATTTAACGTTCACAACAAAAATTAAACAATTTATTTATCTCCATACTCATTAGACTCAGTAAGAAATAACGGAAACGGATAAACCAATAATAATACGTAATAAGTATAATAAATATACCTGTATAATAGCTATAAAAATGCTTTTTACAATACTAGAACACTAGATTCTCTCTGTTCATCTTTTTTTTTAATTAGTAATTATAATATTTGTTTTGATAAAGTTTCAACAATTACACACTTCAATTTACTGAGAGCAAAACTTTTACTTTCGTAATTTTTTGCCCGATAGTTTAATTTTATTGTACTTATTCTACAATTTAAGCGGTGTTAATCATATAAAATTTATTTATAAGAATCATTAAATATCAAGATCAAAACCAGAACACGCGCCACAAGGGGGCTATTAAAGTATTGGTATAGATACGCAGTACGACTTACGAGTATATGCAAACGGGAGTGCCAATGGCGAGCCAGGATATGGCTGTTTCCGTTTCTGATACCCATGAGGCAACTTAACTAACGGTTGCGACCACGTAAGTACCTCGGTGTATCATCATAATTCATTATCAAAATCTACAATTGCAATATCACACGTTTACCTATGTTATATGTTATATATCTTAACTTTATTTTTATTACTTTGTAATATATAGGTAATATCACTATGTCTAATATAATGAATAATCATTTTAGTTAAACTATTTTTGCTAACAATATTTTGTTGACTTTCACACTTATATGTGTGCACTTCTCCACTTTCTTTAAACAGATATTACGTTTAGAAATGCCAAATCTAAAGCAGCATCTTAAACAGAGCGTGTTTTAATTTTTTATTGTAATAATATTAAGATTTTAACAAAAAACTTCAAAGAATGTTCTACAAAATAGAATTATTACGTATAACTCAGAAACTAATCGTCAAATCTTAACTAAATTAAATGGAACCACATTAGAACTAGCTACCATATAAAAGATATATCAAAATTGGTTCATGCAGTAAAAAGTTACATAAAAAAAGACATTCGATTTGATAATCTCCTACTCTTTTGAAGACTGTTAAAAAATAATATTAGACGAAATTTAGCGTACTATAGTGTCAATATGTATATCTGTTAGATAGAATACAATTATCATACAATTCTTGTGATATATTAATTTACAATATATCCACCACCTGCGGATACTTATAAGCTAGTATTGTTCTGTTTCACTTTATCATAAACAAGCATAGTAATTCTATTGATTCAAGATTCGTAGGGCCTGGAGGGACATGATGTTCGTGAGCACGACACGCGGCGGGAGGGAGGCGTAAGTCGCGAGTCGTGGCATGGCTCGTGCATCCCGCGAGTGTCTGAGTTCAATACCCGCGCTAGCTTCATCGTACTATCTACAATAAGAATACTACATTGATGGTTAACCCACCATGATTAATATAATATATCTTTACATCTGGAATGCGAACGTAAACGTGTATTGTTAATTTATTATTTTATTATTCTTTTAAGTTGATTTGTAAGTGAAAATATAATTGTTCCAAAAACAAATACTGATACAGAATACTACAAATAGAACATGCATAACATGTAATATAATAATAAAGACCTAATTCCTTTTATATATGTTTCTTTTTTGTTAATTCTATCTTGAGTATGCATTCAAGTATGATGTTTTATTTATTTAACTTAATGCGAAGGAGAAACTCGAAAAAAACAATGACAATATTTACCTATTATGCAAGGAAGGCCTGTTCCAAAAATGAATATAAAAGAACCATTGCTCATATAGATACTAATGTTCTTATATCGATAAATTATAATTTGACCATTTTACATATATTATTCCTACCACTTATATCCCGTATAATAATTTTCACTCAGTACCAAATTAAAACAACTGATTAAACAATTGACAACTGTTAAATTGGGCGCATTGTAAAATTTAACTGACGTTATTTTCTATTTGCTTTGAAATACGCGTATAGGACGTGAAGTAAAAGTGTACTTTACAAAAAAAGTGTACATAAAGAACTTATATAAAGCCTACCTAGGTCTGAATATGAAAATACCAAGATATATTTAAAAAAATACGAACTACATATATATTAATAAATGTAATAAAATAGTTTAAACCTTTTTTTTTGTTTTCGTGAGGAAACCCTTTTACGGGTACCCACCCGTTGGGGACTCGGACAGTTTATGTGGGGCTCCTAGGCCGGCAGATGGTAAGCCGACCGACTATCCACTAAAATCTCACAGAGCTCCTCCTCGACCACCACTAGCCGGGGCAACAGGAACTACCCCAGTCTTATAAGAACCCCGGCTCACTCCATGACATTTGATTAACTTGAAAATGTTTTACATGAGCCTGATTCGTTGACAATACACAATATTTTTATTAATACAATATTTTTATTTTCCAGGAAGACCAAAATAACGAGAAACAATTTAAGTTTGCTTCTTTCGCTTTCTTTTTTAAACAAATTCATTTTATTATATAGTAGGAAGTCTTTGTCATTAGCACACAATAGGTCTGTGAGAAACACATAATTTTGTAAACCAACCTAAATACATACATAATGAACATATATTTGATGTTCTCTACGACCTCTTTTGTATATTTTGTAAAATCAATTTAAGTCATGAAAAATATTTGTCTCAAAGAAGGACCACTTCAGCATCTGAAATCGCGCCTCTTGGACTGGACATATGCATTCCAGTCTTTTAAACTTTTGTTATTGTAATCTATTTAGTAAGATTATTAACAAAGAATAATCGATTATTTGTCGGGAACCAGGCATAATTATTTCATACTATTTTAAGTAAATAATCACACTGCTAACTTAAAAAAATATTTAAATCTATATGGTTTCAACACGCACCTTTTATAATCTGTTTAAGCGTTCAAAGTGTTTGCGTTCGTTGATAGTACTACTACACATATAACTGTACCCGTAAAGAAGAAGATTACGGACTTGCGCCTATATCCTCTGGATATGCTCTATATTTATGAGAAAATAAAACAAGCGTATTAAATTAGTTTCGCTTTCTTCTTTACCCACTGCAAAGACTCTGATCTGATGAACCATATGTAATTTGCTTTTTATGAAAGACTCTTAGACCTTTCACTGAACTTTTATATTAGTTGTCACAAGTCAATCTTTAGTATAGATACCTACTATGATGTAGCTACATATCTCTTATAAATTTATTGTGCGCATTCCTCGAGAACATTTATTGTTGCGAGTTTAAATAATAATAACATCTAGTAGTCAGTCGTCTCCAAGAGGTGCCTCCTGGAGGTGTTTCACACGATGAATTAGTGAAATGATAAGGTGTATCTAATCATTTAGGTCTAATAAAAAAATGAAGGTCCAGAACAAGTCATACGCAAATTTAAGGGGCTTACTAACTTACTCTAGATGGAAAAATGAAAAATCACCAACCTTTATGAAATGGAGCTTTAAGAAATTATTATAGCATAATAATAATTTTTATTTTTTATAAGACTAGGAGGTCCTCCGTTTGTTAAAGGTGGGAACAATTTGAAATTATGATAAATAAAAATAGTAAATCTTGAAGTGACGCATGAAACCAGCTAATAGAAAGTATAAATTTCCCCCATCACTTAATTTGTTCAAGCCTTCAAGGTAAAAGAAGATCAGATAACGGAAATCACTAGGTTCCTTTTAAAAAAATGTTTAAGTATAACTTAAAATATGGATAAGGAACTGCTAAGTATATTTTAAGTAAATATAGGAAGGAACTGCTAAGTAGCTTATGACTTATCCAAACCTTATACTAGACTTAATTATTCATACAAGTCATTATTAATTTTTATAACGCTTATGGTTATAATGTCAGTAAAGAGTGGGTTGTCGGAGAAATATAAATGTTGCTAAGGCTTGTGGGCGCCCATAAGGTCAGCCTTGCACCCACACGCACCTTATAAGTACTTCACTAAACATATACAGTATATTAAATAAAAAGGCTTAACAAATTGTATGTGACTGTGAAATTTAAGCTCTATTACAACATCATTAAGGATTGTTAATTTTAAAATAGTTATATAATTTGCAATTTTATCGGTCGGAACTGTTTGCTACATTCACCTTTACCTAATCCGGCAAACGGATTTTAGAATGGCATAGTGGGCGATATATTAGTAGAAAAAGATTTACTTTTACAAAATGAGGATGTTAAACATGACTAAGTTCACACTTTGTTGGTGATTTTTTTCATTGGTTTTCAATACGAAAACGCATAATAAATATTATTAACATTGCAAAAAATACGTGCAAAGTATGGACTATATATTATAACCCGAACACGAATACATATGATATTTTGTAGGGTGAACAGTTCGTGAATGAATTTAAGAAATATTGACAGGTAGGTATATGTACAGTCTCTAACAAAATAATCTGTCTCCCCCGTGCCTGACTCTAAAAAGAAAATTGTTAATAAATGCTTATTTCTATTTATTTACCTATATATCGTATTCTTTTTGGCCAATAATATCTATATATCAGCAATATTATAATATCGAGTACCTAAAAGCGCTGATTTTTACTCTTAGTAACCTTAACATTTATATAGCTCTAAAAAAGTACAATCTTATGATTGCTTTCCATCCTTACTTTCAATTTCTAATTTCTTTTAAAATTAGCTAAAGATCATAACAGAACACTACACTCTCTATATATTCGATATAAATATTTCGTTATTTCGCCCGCCCGCGTTCTTGCTTTAATTACAAATTCCTGAATCTATAATTTTTTCGAATTATAAACATAATGTATCAATTGATAAGGGAAGTCAAGTCGTTGGACCACTTCGCTATCAATTTCTGAATTCCACTACCAAAGAATACAGTCTAAATTAATTTAATCTAGATGGTGTCCAGGCGGGTACCCCAACTCTAACAAAATCATCATCAATTAGAATCTTTCTTTTTATACGTATCTTTTTCGATATACATTTCAAAGATGTGCTGTAAAAGATATATTTCATCTACATTAAGTCATCTCAAACGATGGTGATTACATAAACGATTAAAAAATAAAAATGTGATTTCAAAAAAACATTTTGTCTATAAATGCAAAATAATTGATTACTTATGGGTACCCCTAATACAAATATTACATAATTATTTGTCAAAAGAGATTGGCAACGATCCCTTCTATACTATAGGATACTAAGAGTATTTAGAACGTTTCCGATTTGGCAAAATAAAATCGAATTGTCCACATAAAATTAATAAGAGCAGAGAGATAACCAAATAATGTTTAATCATAAACGTCCACCAAAGGTTGGTCTCTTTTGGGATACATTTCATAATAAACATTATACCTGTCCAATACTACTCCTTCTCAAGAACAAAAAAATGCTATAGTTTAACATAAGCAATTGTAAAATGTCTCTCCTTCTAGTATATTTACTACAAAAATATGTAAGGCGATAAAAAAATGTTGTCTGTCTGTATTTCAATTTATATGCCCAAATAATCTCCGAAAGTACTGAACTGATTTTTAAGAAACCTTTTTTTTTATATAGCTGATAAGGGCGAGCAACTTATTGGTAGGCTCTCTAATTTATAATGTTTAGAGGAATGGGACACATGATGTAGAACCAAAATAGACCATCATATCATTGTCTATAGATGCTGAATGATATGAAATAATATGGCAACACAGTTCTAGATTTCTAATAATATGACATTTGTCTATACATAAGATGGCGGGTGATGAAACTGACAGGTTTGTAAATAAAGAAAATGTATCTAAGTAATTCACTTATAATAAGCCATAATATTAGAGAATGAATAAAATTATCAACATATTTTAATTAATGCGTCCTTATTTAAAATTTACATAGTTTCGGCGACATTTAGGAATCTTTACTTGTTATAATTTACAGTGATCTCAAGCCATCGCAAGTAGTAATAGTAAGAGAAGTATATGATAGCGAAAATGCTCACATTAAATTTGAAATGGAATTGGAAAGAGCACTTGAGGCTGGTGTGAGTGTTATCGTCATAGAGCCCGAACCGCTCGGAGAAGAAACAGCTAGATGGATTTATGTAGGAAATCTATTACATAAAGTCTCAGTTTATAGTGGACTTTGTAGTATAATGTCAGGTAAAAGTTACTAGCTACTAAATATTAGACCTAAACAACATTACCTAATAATATAATTCTATTGTAAAATATGTTTGCAGGATTAGCATGGAGGTCGCTGGCTTGCACACCTTTTGGTGTAGTTTCTGTTTTGTGTGCTGGTTGCTACACATTATCATGGCAGTGGGATCCCTGTTGCAAGTATCAAGAAGAAAAAGATCTCCGCCATTTATCAAAGTTGCCTATTTTAAGTGATTTAACTTCAGCTTCGCCTGTTGTACTTGTGCACACTGACAATAGAAAAAAAATAATCTTACATAGTACAGTATCTCTAGCCGCTGCAGCTATTTGCTTGTGGAGAATTTACAATACTTTTAAATAATATGGAGGGTGTTTATTATGCAGCTAATGTGCTTGTATTGATAATTTCATTTCCAAATTTGAATGAAATTAGTAATTTTATGTATAAATAATTTGTTGTAGATAAAAGTGTAGAACTTGTTAAAATAATTTAAAGATGTTAATGATTAGAATAGAATTTTCTGTACAAAACAAATATTATAAGGAGCTTTTTTTAGAATTGATAGCAGGTTGTTAAAAAATGTTATGTGACTATGCTGACGGCAAAATTACAATTTTGTTGTTGGTGTGAAATAAATTAAATTATAAATTAATAACCATTTTATTTGAGTAATAAGTTGACTTAGGTTACTTATTCATCTATTGACAATAAATATACAACATAGCTTTCATATATTTTAAATAAATATTACTTTATTTTTATTTTGATTATATAAATAAGGATTATCTTAACCAACACCAAATAATAACAGATAACATTCTTATCCATATAAGGATTTGGGAGTAGGGACTATAAATAGATGAAACATATTAACTAAGTTATGTATATATGTTTTAAACTAATTTAACCAACTTATTATTTGAATATTTTTCTATATTTTATATTGAATATTTTTACTTAGATCAGATTATGTGATGGAAAAAGTATGAGTAAAGCTGATTCTGGCTGCATTCATCATTTGTATGAAATGAAGTAGCCCTACCAATAGTGTAGGATATTATAAATAATATTGACACTTGAACAACTATGTATTACCAAAGATATAATACATTGGAAAGTTTTGCTGCTAATTAATTACCTTTAAAGATTGAACAACATTATCTGACAAAATTTCTGACTATGATCAATGGAATCGAATTACAAATAATATTTCGATAGTATTAGATACATTTTCAAAGCAACATATGTAGATGAGGGTTGGAAAACTAAAAATCAATTTGTTTACTACTATTTTATATGACATACAACAACACACAACAAACTGACAACACTAAAATAAGAGAGTCAAGAAAGTTATGTCATGTCTTAGCGTTTTGGGCCATTGTTATTTATTTAAAATAATTATGATTGTCTTAGAAAACCCATTGAATAATTTTGCAAAACCCTGTCAATTATTCTATTATAAATTAAGGAAAAATATCTATGTAGTTTTGTTTGCTCTTCTTGCCATAATCCAGAAATAAAGGGATGGAAAAGAATGTCTTATAAATATTGCAAAATTTCCTAAAAATTGACTTATTACTAATTCTTTATCTTTATTTACAACCATATCTAGAATTTTCATTGCAACATAGTCAGGTGAGAATCCAGCGGCAGTGCTTTTATCCATAACTGAAAATTATGATATATATTATGTTAAATAATGAGGCTCATCTTGTAAGACAATAATAAAAATTCACTAAATTTTGAAAAGAAACTTAATTTAAAAATATAATCTTTTCAGGAGACTATTTTTTCTCATTGTACAGAATGTATTTATTTTCCACTAATAATTTATCTGAAGTTAATTATGACATATTCATTCTTATATATAATATATGCCTCAAGATGTTAATTGTCTTATGTAATAAGTTTAATCTTAATTATTTTTAACTTATGTGGTATCATCCTAAACACAAAAGCAACAACAAAATTTAAGTAGTAGCTCGTTAAAGCTAAAATAGTTGCCTCTACAATGTGTAAGCCAATTTATACAAAAAGCTTATCAAACTACACAACTATTACACATTTTATTGATTAACTGGACTAAACAAATCTTCTCTATAAAAACTTTAAGCACATCAAATTTTATACTCCTGTGCTACAAAATTTTCATAAACAGTGGTACAAAATTTTTCCAATTTAGTACTTTCAATCAATCTAATGAATTGCAGTATCATGTTTTAGCATAATACAAAAACATTCTACATAAAAGTGGTTTGTATAAGCAGAAAGAATTCCTACCATGATTTTTATCATATAAAAAAGAATTACCTCCATGATTTTCCCCACTTGCAGTTAAAGCATTCAGAGACACAGCTGTTTTTACATAGCCAGGGCTAACAACAGACACATTGACATTATGTTGATACATTTCAGAACGCAATGAATCACCAAATGCTTGCATGGCATGTTTGGAAGCTGCATATGCAGATCGGTCAGGTACAGCAATGAGCCCTTGTACAGAGCTCACAAATACTATGTGACCACTTTTATTTTCTACCATTTTTGGAAGTACAGCTAAAAAAAAAGAATATTAATGATAAATTATAAAAATAAGGCAGGTTCCCTTTTTAATTTTGTTATATTAACCCTATAAAAATATTTTATATCAAAATTTTTAACTAAGGTGACCTTTGAGAAGTTACAAAAACAAGAAATTACAATAAACAAGCTTGTTACTATATTTAATACCTACTATTGAGTATTTAAACCCTTTAACAATGTTTTTTTAGTTTTATAGCCAGATGAATAATGCAAATTGAGAGTGTTATACTTTATCACATAAATAAGTAATAAATTTACCTTTAGTAAGCCCTACTGAACCAAAATAATTGGTAAACATAATTTTTTTATCAACATCCAATTTTGTATATAATATTGATCCACGGTGTGATATCCCACCATTATTTATTAAGATATCAA
This sequence comes from Philaethria dido, assembly GCA_033558755.1. NCBI lineage: Eukaryota > Metazoa > Arthropoda > Insecta > Lepidoptera > Nymphalidae > Philaethria > Philaethria dido. The sequence continues at coordinate 376,702 of JAKGSA010000211.1, read as the reverse complement.
TTTTGCCACAGATAGCATAAATATTATTAATAAATGCTTCAAGCTCTTCCAAATTTGACAAGTCAAGCTCAGCAACTACTGGTTCTTCTGTTGGTAGAGACTAAAACAAATTAAATATTGAAAGTCAAAGCCAATTTATATCAGCTTATTTTAAATAAATAAAAAAAAAATTGTCGAAAATAAGCTTAATTTTTTGAATTCTGAATAATTTACCACTAGTTTTCTAAAATTAATCCCTCAATACCTTTTTTTCAACATCATCATAATATTCAAAATATAAATATTATTTATATAAACATACCCCCATTGAGAATCAAACCCTAAACTATTTCCATTAACATTCAGAGACCATCCCACTGTGCCCCTAAATTACTCCATAGATCAATTTAGTTAAGTTGGAAAATTTTCTTAAAATTATAACACCAAAAATATTTGATGTTATATTTTATTAATGTAACTACATATAATGTAATTTAATAATGTGTACACTTACAATATTCTTTGATAAAAGATCTTCTTTTACTCGCTCTAGTTCTGACCTTCTTCTTGCTGCAAGAACAACTTTACAACCATAATCATAGAACACATGAGCCAAAGCTTCTCCTATACCTGAACTGGCACCAGTAATAACAACCACCTGTGATAAATGAAATTTACCTGATTATTAATAACAAATTATGATAAAGTTAACTATTGTACAAAAATACCTTTTTTTGAAGAATATTTCTTCGTTTTCTTTCCATTTTTGCACTACAAATCTGATACATGGTTAAAATAATTGATATTGGCAATCCCAGATATTTAAAGTACCACTTGAAAGAGCTTGCGGTAAAAACAGACATTTCTTGTAGATGAAGGTTGTATCTAAGTAAAAGGAAACAGTTCTAGGTCACAAACTAATTATCTATGCAACTTTGCAATTATGCACTGTAAGTACACATGCACAGGATAATAAACAAGCTACATATCAGCAATCAGCGTCAAGCGTTATTGCCAGTAGCATACGAAATATTTTATATACATGGAATTCAAAAAATTTACAAAATTATACAATGATAAAGATTTTTCAATTAACAAATAGAATTTATTAATGTTATTTCGTTTAATTTGGATTAAATTAGAATAATAATAATTTATATCGTGGTACATTTTAGCAATAAAAAAGAATGATTAATTCGGTATACAAATATAAACTTATATAACGGAAATATAATTATAAAATGTAAAATACATATTAACTATGAATACTTATGTACTTTTTAAAATAATAAATTGAGTAGTAAACTCAAATCACTCAAATAATATATTTAAAATATTTTTTTTTATTTATCTAAGTATGCAAAATAGATAAGCCGGGTAAACGTCACACTGTCAAATATAGATACATAGATAATAATGTGCAGAGATAATATTTGAAATATTTTGAACAATTTTTTATACAAAACATTCTCCGCATATTCTGTTTTTTTTTTTAAATTCTTATCATAATTAACATAATCACTAATAATTTTAACTGTTCCTAACTAATGAAATCATTTTAATTTTGTTAGTTCCGGTCTTTTCTAAAATACATACCAATGTATTAGGGTACATAACCAATGTTTTATGTCTTAGAATATTGTGCATATTTTGCTAAATGTTTATCCAACGTACTACGTGATATTTATATGTACTTGTAGTTAAATGTCGGCGTAATAATCATGTAACAAAGCTTTAAATTTATGTCATTTACTTCTTGCTGTACAGTTACTACGAACATATATAGTTTTTTTTTAAATGTCATGAGCTAATCCTACTTCCTTTTTATCAACAAAGCAATATAAAATATATATATATCCTATAAAACTCTTATATGAAAATATATAATTTAAAATAATTACGTCAACAAATATATTGAATATACAGAAAGCTAAAAATTAAAATTTTAGTTCAATGTTTTAGGATTAAATTCTAAAAGATAATTAATTATTTAAAAAATGTATTTATATGTAATAAAGCATATTTAAAAAAAAATTGAAGCACAGTTAATTAATTGCTAAAAATCTTAAAAAGAGAACGGACAAAGGCAACACTGAGTTACATTTCCTTGATTATCTAAATGTTAGGATTATGTTTGATTTGTCCTGGATATAAATAGTTAACATAATGTTTGAGTGAGTATATAAGAATATATTGTAGGAAGACACTGTTTATAACAAACAAAACAACTTTTCCTGCATTCTTTTGGGAGTGCCGTACAGATGCGCTGACCTTCGTTTTGATGCACAACGCACAACAAAGCATCAAATTGACGGCTGCCCTATTTTCACAACAATCTTTGGATTTATTCTTTAATTTTTAAGAAATGCAGCTATCGTGATAAGCTACTAACTAGCAAATGTGAACCTTTATTGTGCCCAGTGCCGCATATGTGGAAATTATAACGATAATGGAATCGGCGACTACGCAAACAACTTTTATTGGTGTATATTACATTACCACAGCAAAGACTTTCTTTTTGACTTTTAGGATAAAATTAGTAAGCCTGGAAAAATAATTGAAATTATCACCAAGATGAATGAGAGGGATATTCCAAGTGTCCCAATTACAACATTAGCAGGAGTAGCTAGTTTGACTGACTGTAAGTATATTGAAAGAGTGTAATGTATAAAATTATTTGTTGAATTACATCAAATATCTTTAAAACATTGTTGTGACAATTGGTTGGTTAGGATTTTAATATAATAAGATGATGGTTTTATGTAAACCTTCAAACTCTGTGAACTTAATCATCCCTAACTCAATACAGCAGGCAAACTTTGTAATTAAAGTGAAAAAGGATAGACCTATAAATTATATATTAGTAAATTGTAATTGTTTCATAATGCCTGAAATGATAATATTTGAAAATAAGGTAATTGTTATAAATAATTAATTTAGAATTTTGTTACAGTGTTACCAGTGCTTCCATTACCAACACCTTTACCATCAACACTAAACAACAAATCACAATTATTTCATCCACGGGTTGCCGAAGAAGCAGCCATATTGCTAGCAACTCGTGATGACAATCTTGTCTCTTTGTTGTTACAATCACTTATGCAAACCTCAGTTCAGAATATGTAAGCCATACAATAATTAAATTTCTTATAATGTATGTTTTATGTTACAAATTATTAATCTCCTAGAATTTACTAATAAATTTTATATATATAGTATGCAGATCTTTAAAATTAGCCTAGAAATCTAAGATGCACCTTCCTTATTTTCCATTGGTGGACTAGAGAATATGACATGATTTTATTAAATTCAATAAGTATTGAAATTCTTTGTAAATATGTCTGAAGTCCAGCTCTAATCAAAAAAAGTCTAAGAAACAAAAAAAAAATTGAAAGTGAAGAAAACATTTTTATGTAAATTCAGTGTGGATATTTAACTGTAAAATTCTTGATCTTATTATGTCATTATACATATGTATAACCAATCACTAATAATAATTACTTGAAGGCAATTATTTATTATAATGTGGCAAAAAGATTTTGATGTATGTATATATAGATATATTATTGTAAGGAAATGTAAAAGTTTAGTATTTTCACTTCCTGGGTTTGGTAACAAGGCAATGCGCAGCGTTGAGTTCCATTGCTCAGTAGCAATTGCGTCAATTCGGCACGAAGTGTTTTAACATGCTAGTTCTCATATACCCTGCCCTGGTATATTCGGTTCAAAATCTTACATATACATGTATATATATTTACATATATATGTAAGATTTTGATGAATAAATCAGAAGATATTGATAAATGAAATTATCATTTATTTAATGCATCATTGCAGATACTTCTTTAACCTTATTACTTATTATCACTCTTTTTGTGACTTATACAAAACCTTCTATAGAACCTTTTAAGCAATAAATTAAATCTTTTTATTTATAATTAAATTAAAAAATATTAATATGTTCAGAAGAATTATCATACCAATACAATGTTAACTTCCCTGTTTTGAGTGTTCTTGTAGCTAGTTGGTCATATGTGTATATGGCTAACTATGGACTATCGATATGTGTGTTCGTAATATATGAAAAGGGACAATAAAATGTTATTTTCAGAGACTTAAAGGATGAAAGCATTCCAAATGCAGTTAGTCCTGCCCCTCAGCAATCAACACCTGAACTGTTGAAAGCAATTTTACATGTGAATCCAAATGTATTTGATCAGCAACAAAGAAATCATTGGGGCAATCATTTACATACAACAAAATTTAATGGAATGTCACCAACGTCTACTTACAATTATTCCTCTAATAATACAACACACTCAAGCCCATCATCACATGGGACAGCTGTACATCCTAGCTCTATACCGAATCAGCAACTCTTAGCTACACCCTGTCAATCATCTCCTCATGTGAATATGGGTTCACCACCGTCACAAGCTCGTCCTGGAAGCCAAGTAAATATTACTGCCCAAAATAATGTATCTCCACCATGGAGTACATCGAACCAGTCAAATATTTATTCAAGCCCACTCTCAAACACATCAAACCCACAGAATGGAGGGTATTATAATAGTTTAGTTCAAGATAACAGAAATTTTGGTACTAATTTAGGTGACGATAAAGACCCTCTTTCAATGTCACCAAGCAATATGAGTGAACAACAAAAACAACATTTGCAGTCTCAAGATAAAACTTATGAACAAGGTAATTACAAATATACATTACTTTACAAGTCACTTAAAAGGGCTTAAATATTTTTATTTAAACATGAAGTGGTATACACGGGTGAACCATTAAAAAAATTAATTTATGCCTATAATGATAATGTTTAGGAATTTGAACAGATTCCTTATAATTATTTAATACTGATCTAGTTTTGTATAGACGATTTTTCATTACTTTAGTAATTTGTTCTTTATTAGTAAAATAACTAAATTTAAATGTGTGATGTTCAGATGGCAATGTGGTAACGGGGCAATCTCCAGCGCAAGCTAGCGTGGCGCCGTCGCCGCTTCGTCAGGAACCACAAGTGCCTCAGCCGTCGATGGGAGCGCCCTACGCGCCCTCGCACGACAAACAGGACCCTAATAGAAGTACAACGCTAGTAAATAACAAATTTCCAGTTGTTAAGCTAGGTCGCCTTTCTGTGAGTATTACTATTTCTATAGTTCAGGAGCATGAGTATATCATTTATATATTTTTTTGCAAACAGTAAGGATTTGAGGATAATTTACAATTGATGCTGTTTGACTCAACTCATTTCTTAGAGAATTGTTTTTAGTCATTTCCCCTGATGAGATTATACAAAGCAGTGTTTCAAATATTAAGATTAAACTTCTAAATATATGAAAAATAGAAAAGTGTGCAGAAAATGTTTGAGTATAAAATGAAAAATTAATTAGTAATCTGTTGTGGGCTTGCAATGATAAAAAAATGTTCTTAAAAACTATATTTGTTTGTCTACAGGAGGGCTTATTAAAGAAACATGAATTGCCAAATGATGAAAGAATGAGAAAAAATAGCACGGTCGAGTCAGATTCTGATGATAACATGCCACTTAAAGCAAAGTCAAGCAATTCTACTCCCTCTGTAGATAAAGAAAAAGAAGCCATAGATATCGCTAGAGAAAAAAATTGGGAAGCAGTTAAACGAAAGCATGAGGAGGCCAGCAAAAAGGAAGAAGCAGAAGCTGCTATTGGTGAGTTATATTTTAATGTCACAATTTAACTTATTCCATTTTTGCAGCTTCTTACTGTTTCGCGCATGTCCAGGGTAGTCCGAGTGTCTTGAGACTAGTCTGTCTGCACTTTTTGCCCGAAATAAAATCAATGGCGGAACTTAACGTTGTGCTTTGCCTTACCAGAGCAAGAGATAAAAATTTAAATATAATTATTCCCCGAGTGGGGATCGAACCCACAACCAATAGTGTTAACAGTCAGGCGTCAGTCGTGTGAACATCAGCTTCAGATTAAATTCTACTATATAGTATTTACATTTATTTAATTTCAATAATATTAATTTCATAGAAACTGCATTTTTATATACTTTTTTAAAATTTATAGTTCGGCCAAAATTACGGAAAGTAGAACGACGTTTGGTGCCTGTTCTGGAAATGCTGTCAGTCGATGAGTTGATGGAGACAAATACGTATCAACGATTTAATAAATTAATTGATTCTGTTTTTGAAACTATTGACGATGATATCATTATTACAGAAGAAATGGGTAAGCATATACAATTTTTGATTCTATCCCATATACACCTGTACTTGGTGATTATTTTAGTTTTCTTATTAGTAATTTCAAATATTTACGTTACTCGTACTCGTTATTAGGCTAAAATAATCTGTATTTTTATTATTCCTTAAATGTTTTGGTGACTTAATTTTTTTTGCTTAAAATAAAGGAATTTTCAATTTTGAAAACAAAATTGCTATTTAAAAATATAGGAAGTGAATTCGAGGAACCACTTAAGGATTTATAAAAATATATTAATTATTTAATTTAAAATGTAGAGGGTACAGACATTCCTGAGGACTTGTTGATGCCGCGATACCAACTCCAGGAGCTTTGTGCGGAAGCGGCCAAATTGAAAAATCTCGGTGCTATGGAAGCCATTCCAGCTGATAGATTAGTTCGATTGTTAAATATATTAGAGAAGAATATACGGGCCGCAGAAAAGATGTCATTAGTTGGAGATCCTGTAAGTGATATCAAAATTAATTAATACTACACATTACAAAAATTGTTACGATTTAATTTTTTATATAGTATATATAGACGCCTTGTGTAATAATAAAGGCGGCAAAGTCCGTTTTTTAATACCAAACGCGGCAGTTCATTATATTTTTTAAGTATCGTAATTATATTTAACGAAATACATTACAACTAAAAATACAGTACCCTTGTGTTGTTATCCGTTTTTTTGTAAAATTTCATCAGGTGGTCTTTGCCACCTTTGTTATTACACGTCTGATTAAAATTATAATACATCTTACAAAAAAATAAAAAAAAGAAACAAATAGTAAAAGAAAATGCAAGCATAATGAAATACTTTTTCTTCAATCCCTTTTCATACTACCACCCGTATGCAAAGAGGTTGTATATAAATAAGAGATAAATTATAATAATACTCATAATAATTGTTACGTAGGAGGACAGTGAGGAAATGAGGCAGATATGGATGGAGTCTGCTCTAGAGCGGGTGATGTGCGCATCGGACGCGTGCCTCACCGCGCTCTACATCATGACGTCACCCAGCATGCCCAAGCGCATCTTCCTCGAAGACGTCATCGACAGGATCATCATGTTCATAAAATTTCAACTGAACAACACCATATACTGTGTATATGATCCAGTATACAGTATTCAGAGTACTTCAAAAAAGAAAGGTGGGTAAATTTTCATTTTTCAATTAAGTAATATATATTTTATTTTATTTATCTGATTTTTTAATACATATGTGGATTTTTTGTATTATTCATGTACTCAGGATAATAAATATAGATTGTAACATATAAAATATAAATATAGCAGGATTTTCTTACCTGTCCCTCTTGTAATCTATCCCAACACTTTGATCAATTAAGCTATACGTTTTTATAGTTTTATCAATATTTTTTATATGCTTGTTCCAACTTTTTGTTTTAATAATGTCAAAAAGTATAATATTGTCATACATTCTATATTCACACACATATATATTCATTCGTAATTCTTTTAATCCGAACTTGCAACTATCGCGTATACATGTCGACGATAATGACAACGATAAATGAATTTTTAAATTTTATATAAAATAAATATTTTATACATACACATACAGAGCTTCACGCTGTATCCCGCATATAGCAGGGTAGGCAGAGGGAACCTAGTGTTAAGGCACTCCGTTCCCCACTTTCCGTCGAATTGAGGCATTGCGTTCTGAGTGGCGGAACTCAACACCGCGCTTTGCCTTGTTACCAAACCCAGGAATTGAAAACGCTAACATTTCCTGGAGTGGGAATCGAACCCACAACCTGTCGCGTTTACAGTCGCACGCTTGTGCCTCTGCGCCACGACAGGCGTTAGTTAAATATTTCATATAATATTTTAAAACTCATTTATCTAATTATTCTAAGATTGCGAGAGGATCTGAATATTTAAGTACACACTATACTTAAATATTCAAATCATGAACAAAGTGAATGTACATTGTACAAGACCAAAGACCATTTGAATTCTGAAACTGTTTAATGACGTGATGCCGACGTGAGGCTCAAAGAAACTATGATTTCCTTTCGTTATGTATTAGTACGCCTGTCGTGGCGGAGAGGCACAAGCGTGCGACTGTAAATGCGACAGGTTGTGGGTTCGATTCACACTCCAGGAAATGGAATTTTTCATTTCCTGGGTTTGGTAACAAGGCAAAGCATGGCATAGAGTTCCACTCAGCAAGAGTACTCGAACGGCGGAAAGTGGGGAACGGAAATGTTAAAATAGAATGGAGTGGCGTAACATTATTCTCTGGTTCCCTCTGTCTACCCTACTATGTGCGGAATACAGCGTAAACCTAAAAATGTATTAGTAAAATACTTTTAGTTACAGATTTTTTAAATACATTTTCATAATGGCCGTCTTTAATTCTTTTATACGACATAATTCAAATATTCTAAATATACTTAGACCATGTTCAAAATATCCGATCGTAATTCTTGGTTACTCAATGATATGAAACCAACATTTTATGATTATATTTTTAGAAGAAAGTAGTTTTACTTTTAATGGTTAAACGCACAAAACTGTAGTATAGGAAATTTTTATATTTCGTATTTTTTAGCAAGTTATTGCAGTATTCTTATTGTACTCCTAATTATCTAATCACTATATATTTCAAATCTCTTATTATTTAGCTTCACGCTGTATCCCGCATTAAGCAGGGTAAGCAGAGAGAACCTAGTGTTAAGACACTCCGTTCCCCACTTTCCGCCGAAACGGAGTGTTTTCTTATTATTTATTATTATTTAAATATTTCTATATTAATTTAACACATTGATTGATTGATTTTAAATATGTTATCATAATATATAGAAATAATCAAACCGACGATGTTTATTTATCATTCATTTATAATTTTTAGAAAACGTAAAAAATTTTTGAACGCAGCGGGACTCGAACCCGCGCCTCTTGAAAATCGTCCAAGCGCTCTAATCTATAAGCCATGCATTCTTATCCAGCTGTGTCGAAATTCTTATACGTTTGTTACAACTTATTCATCTTGTTAGCATCTTTTAAGAGATATGTTTATACGTTTTGTAAAAATGTTTTTTGTTTCCTAAGTGTGTGATTAACACTTTAAAACTATCAAATATATTTAATAAATTCTCTCTTGCCAAGTGATTGTTCTTTGTAATAATCTTTGGGTGGCAGGTACATATGTATTTATCTTTTTACTTTTATGTGGAGTAGTGAGTGAGTAGACGTAAGCCCCGACAGTTTCTTTATGAATTATCAGAGGTTCGCGCAGATACTTGCGCAGAAGACGGATTGTTATAGGGACCCCGCTTACACCGCACCCTTACCCCGCGAGCCCGTTTACAAACATCTGACAAGCTATGGCCCAGGGATAACACTTTGACTTCATTTTTTTTTTGTACCTCAAGCTTGATTTAAATAATTTACCCAACATTTTATATTTTTATCACGTTAAAAAATTGTCATATCTTTTTTCCATATTCCATAATTGATTTCAGCAAACAAAAATTAGGCTTACTATACTTTTGCACTTTCAATAGAAACTCATATTTACTTGACAAAAATGTATAGAACAGTTGATTATTTTCCGACATTTCGTGGTGCTATTATAATAAAACTTCTGGTTTGTGAAACTTACTGTTTATTTTATTAGATTTATATTATATAATCAGACATTACATAGCTACGATTTAAATATGATATGATAAATGTGGGGTAAAAAACCATTGGACGGTAACACTGATCAAGCGCCTTCCCCGTAACCTCTCATACACGTGTGTGGCGCACAGTGGACGGGCGCAAGCGGCGCGGCGGCGGCGCGGGGCACGCCAGCAAGCGCTGCGGCAACTCGACGCGCGCCGTGCGCGAGCTGTACACGCACGCGCACGAGAGCGTGACGCTGCTGGCCGAGCTGTTCGCGGCGCACCACCTCACCGACACCACGGTGCTGCACGCCTCCACCGTCGGCGTGTCGCCCTTCTTTGTGGAGAACATCAGCGAGCTGCAACTGTCCGCCTTGAAACTCGTCACCACGGTCACTTTTTAAACCATTTATTTTTGAAGTATTTGTTGAAAACCTAACGTTTCTTGCATTTTTTGCACTTATTTTAGTTAAAAATCACTATTACTAAAATCACTATTACTGATTATATTGTGTAATAGTTCTCCTCTGTATTAGTATAAAATTTGGATCTATAATTACGTAATATAAAAAAGTTAATATTGTTGGTAGGTCTCACAATATATAAATTATCTTTGTTGTATTATTTTATTTTACTTATTTTATTTTAGATTTTTACAAAGTATGATCAACATCGAAGACTTTTACTTGAAGATATATTAGCATCGATAGCTAGGATTCCGAGTTCCAAACACAACTTACGCTCTTTTCAATTAAGCTCAGACCAACACATACAAATGCTGACAGCACTTGTACTGCAATTAGTACAGTGTGTTGTCACACTGCCTGAAACTTTATGTAAATCGCAAGATAAAGATAAGGAGAAAGAACATGTTGAATCTGAGAGCAAAAAGGTATAGTATATATAAAAAAAATAATAAAGAAAAATTCTAAATTATGATTTTGTAATAAATTTTTAAATTCCAATCAATATTGTTTTTTTTCAGCACATAGATAAAGATCTTATGATAATATCGAAATATGAAGCAGCAATTAGTGTGGGTGGAACATTTCTAACGTCATTCCTAAACAAGTGTCGGAGTAGATCCGAAGAGGTCGACTTCAGACCCCTGTTTGAGAATTTTGTACACGATCTCCTTACTACTGTTAATAAACCAGAGTGGCCTGCTACTGAATTACTTTTGAGCTTACTTGGAACAATGTTGGTAAGAAAATTTACAATTTTGTAAGAACACTAGAGGTTCCGAAACATAAAAGGCACTTGCTTATATGAATACGTTTTTATGTAACAGAGAGATTTTACTTAAATTTGTGCAACTGGATATTACAATAAGTCTATAAGTAATAAGGAAACAAAGTTCTGTATATATTTTTTAATTAAATAAATATAACAATGGTAATTAAACCAAATAATGTGACTTAAAAAAAAATGAATCGTTATATAAAGACAAATTAATTTTATTGTACATAAAACGGAACTTGAACTTATTACAATAGGTCAAGTAGGTATTTACCTTTTAATTAAATTAATACAAATAATTTTTAATTAATTTTTTTAACGTAATTATTTTTTACTTCACTTAAAAAAAACATTAAAAATTCAAAATTTAACACTATTTATACCGAGAATTTTTAAAAGCCTACATTTTTCGAATAAAATGGGGTCAATTGACCCCTGTTGGTAAAAATAGTGTTAAACTAGACCACATCAGGAGTACTAACTCATATAAAATCATATAAAAATCATCAACTTTTTAACCAGTAAAAAATTAGGTAAACATACATTAAAAAATATAGTAGAATTTGCTCCTCGTTTTTTTCCGTCGGTTGATAAGAAATATGGTGCACAGGTGAAGTACATGTCGGACAAGACGATGGAGATGTCGGTGCGCGTGGCGTCGCTGGAGTACCTCGGGCTGGTGGCGTCGCGGCTGCGGCGCGACAGCGTCACGTCGCGCGCCAAGCTCGCCACCATGGACGCCGTCGTGCGCGACATACGCGCCGAGGAGGAGAAGGACGGCTGCCAGCCGCAGGTACCTACACACTGCTATCACATTTCTATTTGCAGGAACGTAAATGCTAATTCTATTATTCCATTAGTGAATGGGGTTAAGTTAATGTTTATTATATGGGGGAAAACATTAGTTAACGAATGCGAGAAAAATATATTTACTATCTATAGCTAGAGGTGGCTATCTAGATTTGAAAAATAAAATTAAACATAGAATATTTGTTTCTTGTATTATTTAGATGAACAAATATTAATTTTGAACACTGTGAGTCATTTTTATTTTGCGTCAAGGATAACTTGAAAATGTCTATATATAATGTGGCATTTAAATTCAATCACAGTGCTTCAATTATACAAAAGAAAAGTAAAGCACATATGAATATAATTTTTTCAGTCGCTTACGTCGGGGCTAGATGAAGATGAGGAGAGAACTGAATTTCTTCAAAGAGTTTTGCTTGATTATCTGGCTATCAACGGGCAGAAAGATCAAGCGTGGAACTGTGCTAGACATTTCTATATTACGCAATGGTACCGAGACATGGTAGTACAGCCAAAAAATTCTTCACCGACGAAAAGGCCGAAGCATAAATCTAAGAAAAAGCACAAAGAAGAGAGCAGCGAGGAGGAGTCCGACGCCGACGACGATAGCGATAGTGGCATCAAGGAGTCGAAGAAGCAAATATCGAGCGCGATCATGTCTGCGGAAAAGTTTAAAACGATGGAGCGGCGGAAGAGTTTTTTTCTCGAAAAAATTAGACCATTCCGGTACCAAGGTGGGACCCAAGTGCAAGTGATGCAGTCTTACATAGATTATAGCGGGGCGGAGTTAATATCGCAGTATTTAGCCTCCAAGAGATCGTTTTCTCAGAGCTTCGATAGGTATCTAAGGAAAATTTTAGTTATTTTATGTGAAAATACGATAGCGATACGTACTAAAGCGATGAAATGTTTAACGATGATTGTGGAGGCGGACCCCGCGGTGCTGGCTCGGCCCGACATGCAGATAGGCGTCAACCGCTCCTTCCTGGACCAGTCCACGGCCGTGCGCGAGGCCGCCGTCGACCTCGTCGGCAAGTTCGTGCTCAGCCGCCCCGATCTCATCGACAAGTATTATGGAATGCTCTCCAATAGGATATTGGTAAACTCACTATTCTATTACAAATTATATTATGTTTTTTCGTGTTTAACTATTTTTATTTCTCAACCGTGGCCTTTATTTATTCTAGGACACAGGTGTTTCAGTAAGAAAGCGTGTGATAAAAATTCTCAAGGATATTTGTATAGAATGTCCCGAATTCCCCAAAATCCCAGAAATTTGTGTGAAAATGATCAGAAGGGTGAATGACGAAGAGGGTATTAGAAAATTAGTAATGGAAGTATTTCAAAATATGTGGTTCAGTCCGTGTCCTAACTCTACAAGGCACGGCACGCTAGACATTACGGCGGCGACGGCGGATCCCCTTACAAGAAAAGTCCTCAATATCACAGATGTGGTTGTGTCGTCCAGAGACATGGGTCTAGAGTGGTTCCAACAGTTGTTGATGAGTGTAAGCCACTAGTTCTGTATATAAGTTGTTCGTTAAGTATAAACGTAAATATTTATTTTTCAATATTATTTGCTTTATATTTTCAGTTATTTAAACCAAAAGAGGACAAAGATGATTCTACAAAAATTATATATCAACCACCCAAATCTTTATTGGTAGCTTGCCAACAAATCGTTGACTGCCTTATCGAACATTTATTACAGTTGGAAGAAACCAATACAGATGGTAATTAAATATATTATTTTATAATGAAGTGTATGATTTTCCACAGTTAAAAAGTTCTCTATAAATTACATTTATTTTCAGGGACTGGGTCATCACAGCGAATTTTAGCGTGTTTATCAACTTTACATTTGTTTGCAAAAATTCGACCACAGCTATTAGTCAATCACGCCTTAACACTACAACCTTATTTAAGTTTGAAATGTCAGGTAAGCATACAAAACAAAATAATAACTGCATATTCGCTTATACTAATTAACTTATACATCAATTATTTAATTAACGATTTTTATAAAAAATTGGGTACTGTATGTATTATTTAAAAATGTTTCATATTATGTTATATAGAATCAGTACGAGCAGCAGATAATGTCGACGGTGGCATCGACGCTGGAGTTGGTGGTGCCTCTGATGGAGCACCCTAGCGAGGTGTTCCTGGCGCAGCTGGAGGAGGACGCCGTGAAGCTGATCCTGCAGCGCGGACAGCTCGTCATAGCCGCCTGCATCGCTCTGCTCGCGTCCATCGTCAACAGCCTCACGCACAACTACAAGCTCATTAGAGACGTCTTCAATAAGTATCACGGTTTGTGACTACTTTATAACAAAAAAGAAGTTGTGTAATTAGGTGTCAAATTAATGTTCACTGAATTTATTTGAATTTATAATTTTTCCACTTAATTATATATTTATATTATTTATTATATAATTACTATAATTGCTGTTTTTTAATGTCGGGGATCTAATTCATAAACACGCGTGTATGGACACTTATTCCGTTATCCATGTGTGTGTTCTTATTAAATTACCAAGAAGAAAATATACAAGAAAAATTGAATAATCATTTAAAAATTTGGCAGGTGTGCTCCTCCAGTGGAAGCACAGCTGGCAGCGCAACCCTGAGATGACGCGAGCGCTGCACACGCGCCCGCACTTTCGCAGAGCGCTGTTCATTGTTGGTTTGCTGTTACGATATTTTGATTTCACAGACAGCACGGTCATTGAAGGTTTAGCGGTATGTGTAATAATTTACTCTCTTTATGCAAGTCTTGAATATGTTTAATAGCTAGATTATCTTCATACGTACAACTTAAATTTGGCTCACACATCTCTTTTCTTCCAGTCTGATATTAAAGAACAAGTATATGCTACGTTAATGTACTTCGTGGCTTTAGAGGATGAAGACTTTGTATCGCACACGTTAAAAGCTTTGGGTTCTGTTTGCGTGAGACATTACGAGTTCATGTTACGGCCAGAGTTGAAAGAGTTCTACCATCAGCTGTTGACGTCAGAGTTAGCACCCATTGAGATGAAGGCAGATGTGCTTAGAAATATTGAGATGTACTTACAGGAAGAGGAGCAAAGAATGATTAGACAAGATAAGGAATGTAAGTACTCATTTTTATTTACAATTTGTCAAAGTATTGAATGAAAAACACAATAATTAAAATTATATATTTTATAAAAAACAGGGTCAAAGCGGTCCAAACATGAGAATCTAAAAGAGATGGGAGATGTGTCTTCTGGCATGGCGTCCACTGTGATCCAGTTGTACTTGAAGGAAATCCTTGGCGCGTTTTTGCATCCCAGCACCGTAGTGCGCTCCAGCGCCATGAAGGTGGTGCAGCTGGTGCTGGCGCAAGGTCTGGTGCACCCAGTACAGGTAAATATAAATGAATATATATAATAATAAATAATGAATGAACTAAATCAGTAATTACAAATCATTAGAGATGATCTATCAAATAGTAGTTTCATTACAAAATTCACATAGATCCAAGTCGTGCATGCCTGCATTTAACTGTTTACCAATTTCTTATTAAGTAATATGTAGGTCGCCAGCGGCGTGTTGCCCCGTAACGTCACGTATTAGCAGGGTCGTTTAGACCGATTTTGCCAAGGAGGTCACATTTAACCTTTAATATCTCAGTCATTGTAGAAAACAAAAAAATAAAAACAGATTCTTTTTTTCTCTTATTTAGATATGCTGATAACGGAAACGTTGGTGTGACTCATTTTTGGTATTTAATTTTCTCAAATCAGTTTTTCTTAAACCTTTTTTTTTTGTTTCTAGATTGTCCCATACTTAATATCTATGAGTACAGATATAGAAGTAACTGTGTCTCATACAGCTGACAAACATCTCCAAGAAATTGATAAGAAATATCCAGGGTTTATCCATATGAAGGCGCAACTTGGTATAAAGTTATCATACCAGCTACAAAAAATTTTACAACGTAGTAGAAAAGGGGTTATAAGGGGATTTAGGTAATAATTATGAATTTACATTATTTTCTTTAATCATTTAAATTTGGAATCATTCGCTAAATTTTTATTAAAATAAATTATGCATAATTATTTTCAATTTCATCATACAAATTGTAACATTCACTTGTATGAAGCGAATGATAGACATATATGCCACCTTTTAATATATTTTTTTTTCAATTACGATGGATATATATTATAAATTATTATTATTAACCCAAAAAGTATTTTTTATTGAATGTCTTGTTCAATGAATTTAAGTTTTTTTATAAATATAATAATAAATTGTTATCATTTTAGGAAAAAAGATCAAGATGACTTACCGTCTGCGCTAAATGGTTTTTTATATTCCCTGCTGCGTAATACGCGGCCTCAACGACGAGCGTTAGTTTTATCACTGCTTAAGCAATTTGATGATGTTTCTGTAAGTGTGATGTATTATGTAACAACTATATGTTATATATGTTTTTTTTAATTTTCTTTGTAATATCATTTTATCTATCTCTTTAAAATTGTTCTTTACTTTGCAGACCGCTCCTCTGGATCAGATGTTGTACCTGGCCGATAATTTAAGCTATTTTCCATATCAAGTTCAAGATGAACCCCTTTTTATAATACACCATATTGATATTATTATTTCTACTTCGGGATCAAATTTATTACAGCTTTTTCGAGAGGTAAATATTAAACATTGATAATAACCTTATAAAACTTTAAAGTAATCATTATATCAATGAAGTTAGTATATGCAATAAAATATTGCATTGATTTTATGCACCAGTTAACACTTGTTATAATTCGTCAGGGCTTAATAAAGACGGGCAGCGAGGAGAAGGAGCCTCTAGACGAGGAGGAGGACGAGGAGGAGGCGGAGGCGCTAGTGGCGCGCCTGCCGCCGCACACGCGCGCGCTGCGCGACGCCATGCGCCAGGCGCGCGGCTGTCTGCTGCTGCTCGTGCTCAAGCAGCACCTCAAGCAGCTCTACGGATTTACCGACGCGTTAGTACATAACAAAACCTCCGACTCTTATTTTCATATTTTATATCGGCATCAGTACATATTGAAAGCTCATTTGTGACGTTTCATTTTAACTGCACGTATATTTTTCATGATAAGCACTAAATGACA
>JAKGSA010000211.1:269157-359295 GCA_033558755.1 Philaethria dido | reverse complement strand
CGGGCGGGGGAGCGGGGGCCGGCGGCGCCACCTAGCCGCCGCCGCGCTCCGCCCCCCGCCACGGACGCTATGGACCATAGAGTGTCAGTGACCGCGAAGTGACCGCGAAGTGACCGCGCCACAGTGAGCCTCCGCTCGGAACGACTTATTCCTTGAGTTGATTTAATTTATTTCGCGCGGCCGCGCCCGGCCCGGGCCCGGCCCCGGTACCGACGGCGGCCGACCTCTAATTCTTTATATAAGTTATATTTGAGAAACTCGATTTTGTTTTATATTAAAAAGTCTTGTGTGTAGATAATTTTTATGAAGAATATAAAGTATATGTGCCGAAACCGACTTGAATATTTCGAAAGTATTTTCTTTTTTCCACATGTATCTGGAACGTTCGCGCGTACGGTACCGAAGGAGCGACGAAAGATATAATAGGTCAATTTCTTGTTGTGTAAAGTCTGTCACGATTGCGTGAAATAAATTGCATAATTTTTATACGTATCGGCGACTATGTAATATAGAATAAAAGGTATATGTTGATTTGGAGGGTACTGCAATAAAACTGCATTTCAAATAATAATAAGAACGATAGATTTTTATATTTTATTTTGTATTTATATCCCGTTTATATTTTTAGGTTCGTTTATAATAATCGAGGTGAATTAATAAACCTCGGAATTTATATATACAGTCTATTTTTGAAATCCATATTTTTAATTTCTAATTTTTATTGTTACGACATGTAACATTATATGCATTATAATTAATTTATTAAAACACTTGTAAATACTTGGTAACAAAATAATCATAAATTTGTTTTATTAAAAAACAAAGTACAAAATAATGATTCTTAGTATTATTATATCAATTAATATGGTTAATTATTATAATTCATGATGCAATAAGCATACAATTAAAATGGTATTATTTTCAATTTAAGAAAAATAGGCATCAATCCATTTAGACAACTACATACTTTTTGTAACTTATTGTTAGTAAAATTATATTTACAGAAAATATAACTAAATCTATTCAAACATTTTAGATTGCCTTTCTTCTGAAATAGCAAATTTATTACAAAGAAAAAATATAAGAGTCTCCGAGGTGGGTTTTACTTTTCCTTCAGCTATAAGCCTTTTCAAGTTACGTATGCGCTGCTTATGCGGATACTCCTTGTTGTGGCGGTGGTCGCCCTGAAAATTAATAATTAATTAATTTTATCTATATGTTAATACATGCAGCAAAAACTTAATTTATACCCATTTTGGGGAAAATTACGCGGACGGGCGAGCATGAAACTAGGCATACTTATAGTTTATATAGCGAAGGAGTGCAGAATGATGATATCTTTTTAAAATAATGCATAAAAATATATTAAATTATTAAAATAAATGTGGGTAACGGAAATGTTAAAAGAGAATGGAGTGTCTTAACACTAGGTTCTCTGGTTCCCTCTGCCTACCCCGCTATATGCGGGATACAGCGTGAAGTTAAAAAAATAAATGTTACACACACTACCATGGTTTGACATCTATGTTAATATAGTGACATATACGTTGCTAGGCAACGCGTTGTTAAGGCAACAGGTTAAGACAATGGGGACACTAGTTTTATTAATTTGTTATTTGGATAGAAAAAAAGTAAACATATTATTTTCAAATAATTTTTACACAGCCATCGCACCTGTCCTTGTTCATCTGATTGTTCGGCAGGCAAGGTGGGCACAGTGTTGTCCCACATTACAGGGTGCCAGGCACGGCGGATCGCCTTCTCCGGCGGCATCAAGGGCTGCGGTGGCCTCAACGGTAACGAGCGCACATCTACGTACTCCTCTTCAAACTCTACCTCCTTATTCATATTGGTGCTAGATAAATTGATAGTCATATGTTAGCTATATAACTTTCTTAATTCTAAATATATCTTTTTGTTCTAAACTATATATATTATATACTTATTTATAAATAACCAGAAATAATTAATATATTTTTTCATAATTTTTGTTTGTCTGCATTCACAGGACTCATAATAATGAAACTTGCACCATCAGTTTTAAGATTTTCTAGAGTCAAATTTAAACTAAATTTTCTGTTATCCTGCCTACCTGGCACAAGGCGTAAAATGTGTGAAGATAAAAATAATTGCCTAAACTAATTAAAAGAAACCTGAATCTAAACTTAAGCATTTTCCCAAACTTATGATAGCGCCATGAGGTATTTATACCTGAATTCTCTCTATTTTTATATATATATATTTTTAACTTCACGCTGTATTCCACATATAGCAGGGTAGGCAGAGGGAACCTGAGAACCTAGTGTTAAGACACTCCATTCTCTTTCAACAATTCCGTTCCCCAGTTTCCGCCGAATTGAGGCATTGCGTGTTGAGTGGCGGAACTCAACGCCGCGCTTTGCCTTGTTACCAAACCCAAGAAATGAAAATACTAAATTTTACATTTTCTGGAGTGGGAATCGAACCCACAACCTGTCGCGTTTACAGTCGCTCGCTTGTGCCTCTGCGCCACGACAACGTTTATTTTTAATTATAACATAAACGTTTCTTGAGCTTAGTTGGATATACTGTGGGTTTTTCCGACCACGCATGCAGTTTCTTATAAATGGGCAACAAGAACAACGTGAGCGTCTAGATCTTATGTACCTTTACTACCTACCTTACAATATCTGGGCTGAAGGCACCAATATAAAATAGTAACCGAGTGCTTGAGTATATGTTTATAATATGAAAATAGATAGTTTCAGATAGTAATCCTAATTCCTATTCTTTCGAATTACAATTAAAATAAGTTAAAATGGGATGGGCGTGGGATAATCGTAAATGGCTCCCTTTATATTTTATTTCAGAGGACCAAACACCAAAGTTACAAAGTTAAATATAAGACTAAGGTTTCATTTTTCCTAAAGCCAAAAAAAATGCAAAAAGAATAATCTTTTTAATTTGAGTGGACACAAAACACATTAAAATATAAGACATTAGTTTAAATCAAATTAATGGACATATTAACTAGGCCAGGTAAATATAAATTAGTATTTAGAAACTCCTTTTTGAATTCCTTCCATTCAAAGATAACAGTTACTTGTTATACCAAGATGTATGTAATGAAACTGTAAAAGGGCTCAATTCTGTATGTTAAATATAAACAAATAAAAAAACTTTTAGGGTTCTTCATACAAATCACAGAAGCCAAAAATATGTTTTAGAACTTTCTGTCTGTCTGACAGTTTTTCTGTTTGTCTGTCTTCCTGTTGAATTAAGCAATATTTTTATGCGTTTTGAAGTGTCACAAATTTAGTAAGCTGCTATTAACAATATTGCCGACCAAGACAAAGTAACAACATATCCTGCAGACTTTTTGAATTCTTTGAACCCTATCATAAACCAGATATTGTCATGTCATAAAGTGAAAGCCAGCGTATATATACTAATAAATTAAAATCCACCAGAACTGTATAACTGCACACGTTTAAAAGTTACATCGCATCAACGGAACGTCATAGAGGAACAAATATAGACAGGATGTGGTGCAGAGTGTGTTTTCATTTCATGATTACAGTTTTCAATAAGCGTGAGTTTGGGCCTCACAGATAGATTATGGGTGTTGTTTGTCTTACGGCTATACATATGTTGGTTTGCCTATACAATATCAAAATAAAAATTCTAAACAACCATACATGTTACGTGCGCGAACGAAGTCATGAGCGCAGCTAGTTTAAAATAAACACAATATTTGTTAGACATAACTTTGGAAGGTCAACGTATCGAGGCTTTAACGAATTCGCCGTTGAACCAAAATAAACATCGCAATCTGCTTCAGATGAAACAACGACGCAATAGATATTTTTTATTGAACAACCAGCTTGGCAAAATGACAAGATTTATTTTGTTGAGACTAAAAGTTCTGTAAATGTAACGTCAATCAAAAACATTATTGAACTTGGATCTTATTGTAAAATACTCACTTAAATCCTATATATTATCATATATTATTTTATAGAAGTAAGTTTAACGTTATCTGAAGAATAAATTTGGAAAGGAAATGAATTATAATACTATTTACAATTATGTAGATGAGGCGCAAATTATATTTATTCGTTATAATAATAAGTTAAGAATTTGTTATTTTGTTTAAACAAATTTATTCTGACTATTTTCTTTATACTAATACAACAAAAAATATGTATAAAAAATCAATAGTTTAGTCAGTATTCGTTTAAACATTTAAAAATAAACAAAGCTTACATTGAGCTTAATTTAAATCATAACGTATTTTAAAAAAATGAGTTAAAATATTGCATAAATTTATTAAAAATTAGAACGAAATTTATGAAGAAAAATAATAAAAAAACACATTAAAACACTTACAAGAGAAAGATTCCTTCACGATCTTTATGTAGTACACAACTAAACCGTATTGCGCCGAGACGTTGTATTACAGTCTGCTAATCTCGAGCAATCTTTATTTATAATCACTGAATACTCAACTGAAGCACATCAAGAATGAAACTGAAATTAATTACTTTCTCTCGTCTATAAGGCCATCTTATACTCAAACATTTTTTATGACGTATTTTGGACAATGACCAGATAAAAAATTATACTCATTAAGTTCAGTATCGACATCTAGGACGCTGACTGAATTTCATGAATCATGCCAACAATTTAGATTCAATTTCGTTGACCTGTTTTATTTTCTATAAACAAACAATATGGCACTATATCGTTTTAAAGTAATATGTGGATAAAGAAATAAGACTTTAGCAATCCTTAAAACGTGTGCTTTCTTTCATACTTTCGTATACCGTCCATTAATTTTCAATAAAAAAAATATTTTTAGTTAGTTTTCAATATTAGCCATGTTAAGCTTCCATGAACTAAAATTACAAGAAAATATCAACAAATTTAACTTTTGAAAAATATTCAATGTTATTCAGTGCGAAGATAATGAAAGTGTTTTTTTTTAAATGCTGTTCTTCACTTAGAATAAAGATTTGTGATTTTTGACTTATTGAACAAGCATATAATTATTTTATAATATTTAACAGACTTATTTACTTAGTATATTTGTATTTAAATTTTATCTTTAATCTTAACAGAATGTAACGAAAAATATTATTGTTTATAAAAAGAGTTCGTTATTAAATAATTTTATAAATAAAACATAAATAAAAAAAACATATTTTAATTGAAATATCTAAAACTAGTTAACAATAAGTTGATAAAGTTGAACAGTCAAGCATTATAAAAAAATAACAATTTCTTAAACTAGATTATATAAACATTTCGTAGCATGAATTGCGCTTAATTGTACTTATCGTCACAAAAATATAATGTAATGTTATTATTTTTTTATTTCTCTTAATTCTCTTAATTTGTTTCTATTGTAAGTTTGCCTGCTACTACCGATCAGTGAAATCAAAGTCTATTATGCAACAAATTACTATTACCCGTTATCAATTCAGGCTTTAACTTAATAGATTACTGTCACGCTCCAATTCTGCTTGATATTGACTAAGAATCTTAGGCAATTTACGCCCCTGCAACTGCCTCGTCAAATGAAGCTTCGTGCTCTGACCTTGCCAACATATATTTGGGCAAAGTGACACCGAGCTCTGCATTGTATTGAGGTTCAGTTTCCGACCAAAATGCAGCTTTGGACTCTGCACCTGCAAACTCTTCGGGTGGCGCTATGTTAGAGGCATCAACAACTTTAGCGTTAGACTCTACCTCCGATCTCTCGCTTCGTTTTACTTTTTGAATGGTTTTAGCAACTGGAGAAGTAGCAGCTGCTGAAACTTGTGTGGCTTTTTTACGTTTTAATTTTTTGCCATTATTTGAAGGACTGGAAGCTGGAGCAGCATTTGTCGCAACAGGTTGACTTTCGGCCGCTTCACTACCTAAAGTGGCCGGTTTTGATGTGAATTCCTTAAGTTCTTGATAAGCTAAATGACTCTGCTTTGGCGCAGATTCAGAAACAAACATGCATTCTTCATTTTTCAGGCCATTTTTATCTATACATTGGAAACACGTCATACCGTTCTTCTGAACCTTTTTACACGCAGATCTATCTTTCTTTTTAAATTCAGCTAAAACGTGCTCTACATCCTTTTTAGGTTCGTTATCTGTATAAAATCCGGGTAATGATTTATTATAATCATAAGACTTTGGTTTAGCATTCTCAGAACTATTATCATCCGTTGAAGTAAGGGCCTCACTGGTTTTAGGTTTTGAGGAGTGGATATAGTAAGATTTATATTTATCACGAGAATCATCTTTATCTGCTTCTCTGTAGCTACTATATGGCTTGTCTACAGCTTCGGTGTATTTTTGAGGAGCTGTTTGCACTTCTTTTGATTCTTGAAGTTTCTCAGCCTTTTTTGGTTCGCTATGTTTACCATTTACTTCGTCGGGCTCGTCATTACTATCAAACTTTTTTTCTTTAGAATAAGCGTATTTATTATTTTTGGGTTCAGCAACGTAAGAACATGACTCGTAATTTCCTCCCGTTTTGGGATCTTTACAAGTCATACACGACATACCATCCTTCTTGACTTCCTTACAATTTCCTGGATTTTGCTTTATTTCGGCAGCTTGTTTTTCTGATAGTTCCTTTATTCTTTCATACTCTTTATGATCGTATCCTGAATCATAGCTATACGGATACTCATATTTGCCGTCGGACTCTTTCTTCTGTTTATAAGGGCTACTATATGGGCTTTCATCAAAAGCTTTAGGTTTGGATATATATTCAGCTTTGTAATTATATGGATCGTCCTCTTCATCAGACTCAGCTTTTCTTAAACTTTCCCTGCTTCTGCCTCCTGTATAGCGACGAATGCGGGCGGGCCCTGCAAGATAAGGATTTTGCTTGTAGTTTTGATCACCCTCAAATTTTTCAATCAATTCTTCTTTGCGATATTGTAAAGGATGCTTTACTTCAACATTTACATTGGGCTGAAAGTACGCAGCCACTGTCGGATTATTTTTCAATGTTGCTAAAATTTCTCCCCCCTCAATTTCTTCATTTTCTTCTGCTTTATAAACTCTATAATTTGGATCATGTATTGTTTGTATATCATATCGCAAAGGGCTTATTTGCCGTGCTGCAGGTGCTACTTGAGAATTTTGATGCTGCTTAACTACTATTTTGGCCGACCGCCCATATGGATAAAAGCTTTGACTTGCAATGGGATTAAAACCAAAATTATTTGAATCAAATACACTTTCTCTAGGTGCGACTCGACTTTGCAAAGAATCAATAGAGCTACTAACAACAGTATCAAATAATTGTGGATATTGACTTTTATCTACTTTTAGATTTGCAGCGGTTATTGGACTTGAAGCCAACGACGCTATGCCTGGAAGCACAATACAAAGCGGTATATTACGATATATACTTATAGGAAAAGCGTGTTTTAAATAGCAATAGTGATTTACATACCATAATCCTCGCCGTTAAAAATAGGTCCAAAATCCAATGATTGCACGAAACCATTTTCTCCTTCCTCGCAAGATACTCTGCCATAAACAACCCAAAGAATAAACTGCAAATTTTAAAACATATATGAAAAAATATGTATAAAAGCATTAATATTTAAATTATATTTATTTTCGTACCAAACAATTGATTTTCAACATTTTGAAGTGGGTATAAACCCGAAGAGGTGTAGTTAAAGCTTTATTGCTTCTACTCTATATTTAGTTGTATTTCTACCTTGCGCCGAGATGAAAGTAACGTCACAGAATTACAAAGACAAGGTTTTATAGGCGTCATTATTGCGAAGGGAAAGATCGGTGCAACAGAGCGCGCGCACCATTCAAGCGTGTCTTGCCGGGCAATGTCCGCTTACTCCATCCGGCTGACTCTTGGGGTCAATATCTGCAATACACTTTAAAATTATTATAAATTAAATGAACACCATGTACATGTCTAAAGCAAATTGATGTCTTACGCCCTGTGTTACGCATTTGTAGCCTTGTCGTAATATATACAGAAATAATAACATTGTAAAACAAGCACTTAAATCTAAAATATAGCTACTGTTGTTCATATAATAAGCCAAGGAATATTATATATAAACAAATTTGAATTAAAATCTGAAAAGCCTGAAAATTTTATGAGTAGCTGCCATTAGGGAAAATAAAACGAACTAACAATGTCAAAAAAGTAATTGAACATCTCGTTAAATTAAATTAGAGAAAAACATGAAATAAAATATATAAATAGAAATTGTAACACTTTTTGTTTAGATGGTTTCTCGAAAATAATTGTTTCATTAACCGTAAAAAAACACTTCGGTCACGGATTATTTGTAAATTTGATAGATACCTAGTACAATAAGCTAATTATAAAAAATGTCATTTTAAAATATTGGTTTTGCACCTTGTTTTATTGACAGTACTTTCGTCGACCTATCAACATAAACACGAGGGAAAATGTATGTACATACTTACAGTAACCAATTAATATTCAATATAAAATTAAAATTTGAGGTTTCTTTGTTATAACCAATAACGTTTATACTAGTTGTTGCCTGCAACTTCGTTTGCGTGGATTGTATGACCCTTCCCCTCACTAATTCTACTTATCAACCGTTTTCATGGAATTGTCTATATTCATATACCCCAGTGAAGACTAAATTTATAACCATTGCGCTTATAGTCAGGCACTATCAACGGGGAAGTGCCCATCACGGGATTTCGTTATTTCTTGTAGTAGACTACAAGTTTAGCTAAACCTGTAAAAATGTGGTTCTTCATACGATTTACTCGATTTGGCATTGCCATAGTAAAACAATGTGGTTAGTGACTCGAAAATAAAGTCGAACATCGTAGTTTCCTCATGCAATTAATATTTGTGCAAGGAAGATTTCTTATTAAGCACATCTGTTCTGTACACTGTTGGGTTAACATTTAATCGGGGCCAGCTTATGCATGTTTTTAAATTCTTTGTTGTCGTATGATTTGAGTAAGGATGTTATATTTTAAAATTATATTACAGTGAGTTGAGTGCTATTTAGCATACACTTGCAATTTCCGTTAGAGATGACGTTTACAATAAACAAGTAACTAGTGTCGTCCCTAATTTAAGAATTGTATAATATTCTATTTATCGTAATTTAGTTAATAGGTAAATTAAACAACTGCAATGTTCCAATATACATTACTTTAATATATAACAAAAGAGTATTTAAATAAATATACATGGAATGAAGTCATAATACAGATAGCAGATTTCCTTTTTATATTTCCTTCAACTTATCTAATAAACGCTGTACCGCCGGACTCTTGTCATTTTCCAAGGAAGATAAAATTGTTTTCTGCAATAAAAATTTGTTATTTTCAGTCCCAATTAGAATGTATAATTTATGAGAATATTAGAAATTTATTATATACGTAAAGGAAAAGCTTTGTACCCTATTTTACGAAAAGTATGTGGGCAGACCAGTATGAAATTTGACACAACTAAATTTTTTATAGTGAAAAAAAATCAACATTTTTTATAATATCACATTATTAATTCATTAAATTTATGCAATAAATATTACACACACTACCATGCGTTTGACATACACTTTTGTATAAAGTGACATACACGTTGCTAAGGCAACGCATTGTGTACGCGTCAGCGGGGCCTCTAATCTATATAGAAAATTGTAACTTCGCTAGGTATAAATTTTAACATTTGAACTTCGGAATATTACAGTAAAAGTTCTTCAATATAATTTTACATTTACATGTGTTTATAATTCAATTGTTCTATAAGATGTTTTAATATTATTTCTATTAATGTTTTGTTTAATTAAAGTTGATAAAATAATCTATAAAATAACATCTTTTTAATTCAGAAAAAAAATAGTATACCGCAAATTTGTTGTTAGAATCCTGAATTTTCTGGGACAAAATCCATAAATTGACTCCTAAGCTAGCCATCGAACCTTCTCGAAGATCACCTCTCCTGATGATACGCCAAAATAATTCTAACGATAAATTATATTGTTTTTTTGTTTCTTTCGCGTCACCCAAAGCTTTTAGAACAACCAGTATCTCTTGACATATGTTCGTTGCATGGTTTTCTATGGCTTCTATGAATTCTTCTTCAGACCCGTACAATTCATCGTTCGATAAAACTAAAAAACAAATTAGTGTATTAGTAGTTCATTGATGAAAACGTCTGGCACGAGGCCAAATGTTGATGCTATATATAACCAGAAACGAAATACTACCTCCGTCTATATGATAGATATATGTTTCCTGCGTCATTTGGCAGAGGAGATCTAACGTCCTCAACAATATTGTATAGTATAGGGGATCTGTCTTCTTCCAATGAATCCTTTCCATTGTTTTTATAAATCCACTCAATATGTATGCTTTGCTGTTACTATCCATATTATCCTGTAAAATAAATTGAACTTTTTTGTTTATTTTTCGAAATCAACAACATATTAACGATAGGTGTATATTATTCTATTCACAAAACCAAAATTAAGATTTAGATAATTCTTCAGCTTCACGCTTTTGTATGCCTTAGTAAGCAGAGACAATCTAATGTCGAGACACTCCGATCTCCACTTTCTGTCCGCATTCCAATTGAGAGGCATTACCTTTTGAGTGGCAGCAGTCAATACCGCGCTTTATTTTACTAGAGTGGGGAAATGAAAACAATTAGACATTATCTAATATTATTCAATCTATCTTCATCGATCCTACAATAAATCACGTTTATATTGACGAGTGTTCCACTGCGCCACGACAGCCTAAAATTAGGTAGTTAATAAAGAAATCTGAAAATAAAATTGCATGTCAGAAGACAAAATCTTTACTTTATTTGATCCAGATAACATTAAACAGCGTTACAATATAACAAAATCGGAGCAGGCGTAAAATGTATTTGTTCATTATTATTTATCTTCTTCATCTTGGCATTTATCCCGGCTAGCCAAGGTCTGCCTTCCTGCTCAATCTACTCCACTCTGCACGATACTGAACATCTCGAGTGGTTAGTCCATTGGCTCTCATGTCCTGTTTCACGACATCCAGCCATCGCTTTCTTGGGCGTCCAGGAGGTCTAACTCCAGGGACAGATACATCGAGGCATATTTTTCCGACATAATGTTCAGGACGGCGCGCAACGTGGCCGTACCATCTCAAACGACGCTCTTGGAGCTTATAATTATTGTTCATTATTATTTATAGCCATTCATTTCTCTTACGTGGCGAGATTGCACTGAGTGTGATAGTTATTACTTGAAATTGTGTTCTGAAGAATTACGAGGCCATTAATACCTTAGTATTACGTAGTGCATTTTTAAATATTTTTGATCCAACATCCCCCTCAAGTAACGTGACATTTTCCAGTCCCTTTAGTAACATGAGAGATCTTTATTTCCAAGTTTTTTATTTAAAGAACAAATAATGTATTATTCAAAGCCCACCTATGTAACGCGTAGTAACGTTTTACAGGACACCTGACCCCATACCCCAAATTGTGTTACGTAATACGTGAAGGGTCCTATACTTATAAGTTATAACATATTTTAATTTATGGTACTTGTTTTGCTAACTAATTCACAAAATTTTAAATATTGGCTGAGAATGGAAAACAAAGCGACCAGATCCTTTTTGTATGACAAGAGAAAAATATATAAGCATATTCTTGGCAATATAATTATTTGCAAAACAATTTTCAAAATCTAAATATCTATACATATTTGGCTTTTGCGATTATTATGTTATATTGTGTAAAAATTTTTGAAATATGAATTTGAAATAAAAAATAATTTATTTTTTAACCAGGTTAATCGCCTGTATTTTGACGGTCTTAAAAGTCCTGTCCTGTCCTGGTCCTGTGACCGGGGAGTTTTGTCAGAGATTAGAATGCCGAAGTGTTCAAAACGTTAAGTATACTAAAATGTATTCGTAGATAACAAAATATACACGATTACTCCAGTTATAATAGTTTAATCTAAAGCAGGGCTTCTTAAACTATGGGTCGCGACTCCAAATGGGGTCGCGTAGCAAAATTCTGGGGTCGAGAGATTTTAAAGTTAAATATTTATATATACATTTCGGACAACTACCAATTTGTATGGGGTCATCAAGAAACTCGCTATCATAAAATCGGGGTCGTGGATGACAAAAGTTTAAGAAGCCCTGGTCTAAAGTATAATATACTAACATTATGCTATTTTTTAAAAATGAATGATTTTTTTATGAATGAATTCTCAGGAAATAAAATGTTGTTAAAGCAATATATACCGCCGAAACATCCTAATTTGGTGAGCACTTACTGGTAAAATCAGAAGCGTGGATAAGAAATTGCTGATAAGTCCCACCACTCTATCGTGTGTGGGTTTGTTTTGCCCGTCTTCTTGGATATATTGTGGAATGTCAGGAATTAAACTGACAAAACTCTTCAAATTTGCCTCAGCTGTCAAAAAAATATATATTTTATTAATGATGCTCGTGTGCTGCACACAGTAACAGTTCAAATATTCATTTTGCTTAATTTTTTTTACATCTTAATCTTAATTATTTTAATTCAACATAATTTTATTATAATCATTTCATTGAATGGAGATGAAACCTTCCGCGCACAAATCAGACACTTCACTATACTGTGTTCATGTTATACCATTGCAATGAAAATGACGTAACTTAGAATTTTTGCAAACTAAAGCTAATTCAAAGTTTGAGAAACTGAATATAAAAAGACACTCTGTCAATAAGCGCCGGATAAAATATTAAAAAAAAAAGATAAATATTAGTAATTAACAAAGGGTTACCCTGTCCTATGCAGGCGCCGAGCAGCGCCACCTGCGCCGTGAGCAGGTGCAGCGCGGCGCGCGCCAGCACGCACTGCAGCGACGGCGCCGTCACCCCGCAGTACGCGGCGCACGCGCGCTGCAGCCACGCGCCGCCACCGCCCCCCCGCCGCGCCGCCACCACCCCCCGCCGCCCCCGCGCACGCCAGCGCGTTCACCGCCTGCCAAGCGCACGCTCATACACTATTCACTATTATATAAACACTCAAACACTTTTTATAGACACTTTTTTACCCATTATTGATTTTTTATAAAACGTATTTTGATCGCAACGAGATCAACCCCTCGCCTCTTAGAAACCGTCCAAACCCTCTGACCACTAAGTCATATTTATACGTTTTCGTTTCCTAAGTGTGTCATTAACTTTAAAACTATCAAAAATATTAAATAAACAGCATTCTCTCTTGCCAAACGATTTTTTCTTAGACACAGCCTTCGGGTAGAAGTTTTTAAAAATCTCTCCACAGCTAACAACATAAATAAGTTGTAACAAGCGTATAAGAAATTCAACACAGCCCAATAAGAACCCATGGCTTAACGGTCAGATCACTTGGACGGTTTTCAAGAGACACAGGTTCGAGTCCCGTTGTGTTCAATTGTTGTCAATAAGTGTGTGATTAACACTTTAAAACTATCATTATCACTTTAAATCCATTATTCTCTACGATTCGGTTTGTAAATTGATAATAAATTGACCTTAGGTGAACAGTGAATTTTGAAAAATTAATATATTGAAATCAGCAAAAAAGTAAGTATGCTCTTACAGTTGATGCGGTTACAAATAATTTTTATTCTAAACATACAAACTTACATGAACTAGAACTGTAAGCACTGCATCTAGTTTTATAAATGCGGACCGACATTCAACGTAGAAATTCAGCTGTTGTTCCAAATCGTCCTGGTACGTAACTGCTTGGATATACTTGTTTATAAGTTCCGCACAAAATTTACTCTCATCTTCGACTGTGACTGCACTGTAAAATTTGTTTGTAAAATAAAATATTAAACGTTATAATTAAATAATTTATTTGAAACATCTCCTGGGTCAACGCTGAGACAAAGTAGAAACAATTTAGTAACAATATTCTAGAATAAAAGGGTACGCCTTAAAATTTTACATAGGGAATTGTATATTACAGATATAGTCGTTTCTAATGTAAAAATCGGATTTCACCATCCGACACACAATGTTTGTATACAAAAGATGGGAAAAATAAGCTTACAAGGAAGTCGCGCCTAATTGTTAACTTAACAATTTGGTAATATTTGCAACTACTATATTGTTATCCTTCTAATCTTAGTTTCGCCGAATTCCGACAACAAGGTGAAACTTAGCCAAGCCGAATTCACAGTTTTCGGTAGAAAAAAATATATAAATTCTAGTCCAATAACAACCCGAGGGTTGTGTGGACATATATTTATGTTATTTTTAAAAAATATATTATCACTTACTTTATAGAATCGTGAACTATACAGCAAAGCCTCATAAGACTAGATATTATAATCGGATCATCTATTTGAACGGAGGTGTATCTCTCAAAGAAAACTGACAAAACTGTCTTCGCCATCATCGTACGTGCATTCGATGTCTGCGCCAGTTCTACTAGTGGCATGAATGCATCCTAAAAAAGTAAAAAATTGTATTGAATAAATATAATAATATTAAAAAAAAAAAAAGGTTTTAATAATGTTATTAAGAGACTATCATTAAGAATAACTTCATTTCTGCTTCACTTCATTCTTTTTTTTTGTCTTTTATATATTTAAAATATTAACAATAATTAATAAATATTCAACACCCACACAACATGTAAAAGGAAATTATCGACGTATGTCGTGTATATTATAAGAAGAAATCAATAATATGTTACCATTAAAAAAAGTTCTTCAACATCTGGTATAGATTTGAGCATTCTCTTGACGGCGGCTTGTATTTGCGCGGAGTAGTCGTCGGCCGGCTTCCCGCACTTTATCATGTAGCGTATAGTACCGCGCAGTATCATGTTGATGTGTTGACTCTAAAATGTACAGCCATACAAATAAATTTTATATAATTTTTTATCATTTTCTTTATAAGTATATCTTACCTTTTAATACAATTTACGCAAAGTAGCTATCCAGACCAAGTAATAAGAAGAATTACAAGCTAAAAAAAGCTGGTGATCTGCCTCATATCATGCAATGTTTTAAAGTCAACAAAAAACTTAGCAATAGGTCTGTCTATCTTTGTATAGCCTAAAAATGACAGCTAAACTAAAATATTATATAACATAATCACAAATAAATACCAAAATTAAGTACCGATAGTTGTGTGCAAGCAAGTTGTAACCATGGCTCGAGAACTTGTAAGAAATGTGACGTAGACTTCATGTTGGTAGCTATTTTCCACCAAGTCTGGCTCAAATTTTCAGAAGACACTAGTCGATAATTTTCAGCGTGGCAGAGGTGCTCTCCAAGTGATGTTAAAATTAGATTTAGTAGAACTGAAATGAAATAAAATAAATAAACTAGAATTAATATTTTTAGTTAAGAAAATTAAATAAAATTTATTACAAAATAAATTATATTAAATTCAGTAAATTAATAATCAATACCCATATGATCTGCAGACTTTTGAATAATATCTAGAATGGTTGATGACTTTGATATAATACTCGTTGAATTGAAAGCAGAAATCAAACA
Source organism: Philaethria dido (assembly GCA_033558755.1). NCBI lineage: Eukaryota > Metazoa > Arthropoda > Insecta > Lepidoptera > Nymphalidae > Philaethria > Philaethria dido. Next base: position 343,786 of record JAKGSA010000211.1, on the reverse strand, counting down.
GCAAAGTAAAAGTTCACTGAAAGAAAAAGATAATTTATGTATATTACAAAAAATATATAAAGTGTAAGTGATTTCTTTTTTATTTTAATATCTTTTAAAGTGTTTATTTATTCCACATCTTGCAATATTTACATATTAAATGTATGTACAATTTATAGAAATTTTAATTAACTAGTGTCTCCATTGACGCGTTAACAACGCGTTGTCTTTAGTAATGTATATGTCACTTTGTATAAATGTGGATGTCAAACCATGATAGTTTATATAACATTTACTTTATTAATTTAATACTTTTTATGTATTATTTACAAATTATATTAGCATTCTGCTCTCCTTCTCTATATAAATTATAAGTGTGCCAAGTTAATAAATAGATAATGTTAAATAACTATTTGGATATGCAATGGCTGTAAAATATACACAATTCCTGTAAGTGAACTGAGAATGATGGAGTACCTCAACACTTGGTTCTCTGCCTTCCCTGCCAAATTCGAGAAATGTGAAAATAAAACAATTTAAAAAAAAAACATATTTATATTAAAAAATAAAAACGTAAAACCGTTTTTTTAATTATAAATACATATTTTTTAAGTAAAAGAAAATAATATCCATCATATGGATCTAGAAGAACATCATTAAGCTAATCATGCAACGTTTTTACATAGCATGATTAAAAATAACCCAAAATTAATTTTGTAATAAAAAAACACACAGACATTCTGTTTACCTGTTTTCTGTTTTTTGGCAATGTTGCAATAATTCTTCTAAAAGTATAATCTCATTTTTGGTTGAATTTAATGTCCCAAAAAGCATCCAATCAACAGCTGGAATATAGAGATTAAGATACTGGTCAGCAGTTAACAATTGTGACCCAAACTTCTTTGCCATAGCTGGATGAAAAATCTGAAAGCATAATGTATATTTTATATTTGAATATATATTTTTTTGTTATTGGGCTTTCCACTCAATTGTACAAGTGGCAAATGCCCAATGGTGTAATTTTTAGTTAAGATAATGTATGCAAGCAATAATATACATATTATGATCTCTTTATATACTATTGTATCCATAATATAAAAATGTGCACCTGTTGGTATTCATCCAAGAATTCCTTTAAGTTATCATAAAAATAGCATTCACTGTCTTTTCCAAACAATTTTGAAGCTACTTTACATAAATAAACTCTCACATAAATAGCTACAAGGGGGTTTCCAATTCCTCTGATCATTGTTGTGAGTCTGGCTATTGCAGGCTTTATTTCATCTTTACTTATGAATACATAACATTTAAGTAATGCCATCTCCATATACAAACGGGGTAAAAGCTCTCTTATTGAAGCCATTTTAAACATCCAATTTTGACATGTTTCTCTCGCGGAGTCAGGGACATTGGTATAAATAATATTTTCAAATTTTACATTTGCGTTACTAAAATAACAAATTCTGCATTACTAAATTAAAAAAATGTTTCAGTTTAAAAAAAATCACCATATGTACTTTGTACTGTTCTAAATTATATTACACTTATATATAATATAATAATGTTAAGAGTTTATGCTTTGGTTGTCTTAGTCGTATATAAATTTAAAGTCAGTTATAAAAATAAGGCTTTTTTTATTAACAGGAAATTTGAAATATAAAATGCTTACCCAAAACTTTTATTTTTTAATCGATCAAAAACTAAAGTGCCAAAATTGTCCAGTACATCACTAATTAATACAAATTTACTAGGGTAAAATTGCATTACATTTATATCAGAAAGTAATTTGGAACATTGAATGGCTATTTTGAAAGCTTTTACTCTTTGTTCTGTATCCCAAGCCTGTAATTGGAATGTTTTTATTTAAATAAGTTTCAAAAGGATATAGAGCATGTTTTATGAATACATCACCATCATTATTAATTTTACAAATTAAATATATACATTTTTTAAGTATAATACCTTTTTAATTTCATCATTTAACATATGAATTTTTGTAACAAATTCCTGTTGACTCAATCCCATTGTTTTTCTCACACTAGATTCATCAAAATCATCAAGTTGTTCTAACCTATGTTTTACTTTTTCATTAAGATTTGATACCTGTCTTAAAAGTGCTGAAAAAGAGCTAACTTAAAATAATAAAAAAAAACAAAAAAAAAAACAAAGAAAGAATTAGAATATACACACCAAATATAAATTTGTATTAACATATAAGTATATAAATTACCTTTTTCACCTCCTGGCAAAAAGCTGCTAATAATTGTTAATTTTTCACCTGTAGTATACTTGTTTAGTATAGCTAAACGTTTTAAATTCCAAGTTCTATTATAATTTACTAAAGTATTGTTTTTTTCTATATGCCCTTCATTCTATAACAAAAAACATAAAACAAACAATATTCAGTCATTCTTTTTTTAATATCTCTTTGAAATATTAAAAAAAGAATGACTGTAGTATACCTTTTCAGTAGTAAACATATACAAGTGAATAATGACTTAAACTCACATTTTCTAAATCCATTTGTTCAAACCTTAATAAAGGATCCAATTCTTCAAAAGGTGAACTCCATTTCTCAATATTCTGTATAAAACTTTTATCTGAACTTAATTTCTGAAATATTTATATTAATGAAATGAGCTATCAGAGATAGTAATAAATAAAAAGTCCACATACATACAATATTGATTATTTCTTGTTTCAATGGATGATTTGTAGTCAATATACTTGGGTATTCTTGTTTATTTTGCTGCTTTTTAGCAGAGACCCTAAAAAGTACATAAGTATAAATAAGATTTTAATTTTGCTTTATTTTTTATTTTACCATTATCTATTTTTACCATTTATAATAAGCAGGCATTGTTTAATTCAAATTTATTTCTTAAATATATTTTCACTGTTTCATGTATAGTGATAAAATAATAAAATCACTCTTTATTTTAACTACATCAAATTAAGATTTTCACATTCGCCATTCATAAGCAAGATTTTAACATTATTTTTTAAATAGTAATCCCGATAAATAGTTATCGAATTCTTTATTAAGTATTAATTTCATGAATTTACTTAATAAGAAAGCAATAAGTTTAAAATATATACTAGTTAAATTTGAAAGCTTGTATGAATTATAAAAAAAACAATAGTAGCGAATATGTCAAATTGTCAAAATAATGCAAGTTGATTGAGAGTTCGTTCGATTCAATTCGATTACTCTAGTCAATTAGCTATATGATATTTGTAATTTGATTAGAGTCAACAATATTTTTAATAAATAATATAGACATTAAATTCAATGGAGTATAGTAGAGGACAGTAGTACATAGCTTAACCGATAAATGAGTTACTGTTTTCTGTGCATTTTAATATCGACTGTCTCACGTATTCTTCGTTCTACGTGGTAACTAAATTGGACAGAATACGCCTAATGAGGATAACCACGAATATTGCAACGAATACTTTTTTATCTGTTGTTTGACGTTGTTTGTATTTTGGATTTTTGATTTTACTTTTGACAATTTGCTAATCATGTAATCTATTTTGCAGTTATGAATAACAACAAACAAATTATTTTTAATGTGTGACCTTCATATAAATTAAATATTTATTTATATAATGCTTCTACTAATTAGTAACTATTTATTTTTCAATGAAATTACTTTTGCATACTTTACACACTTTGGCACTTTATCAACAAAAGTAAAGACGTGTATATTACCAAAAATAGTTAAAGGCCATAGCAAACTTCCTAGGAATTTAGTTACATAAAGAATAGACAAGAAAAATTTCTTAACCTGAAAATGGCTGCTTTCAGCAAAAATGTTTATACAGTTTTTAAAAAATATCCTTTACTTAGAGGTATGATTTCATATGGTGTAATGTGGCCTACTTCATGTTTCATTCAACAGACTTTCGAAGGAAAACGCTTTGGTAAGTGTACTCTTGATTATTTTACAAGATTAATAAACTAAGTGTTCATGGTTTAATAGCTATTATACAGTAGTAGTACAAAATATTATACTTTGATAGTGTGTAGCATATACTGCATGAATATTATAAAAGTATTTAATCATATTTATGTTTTCAGATTCAGATAATAAATATGATTGGCTTAGATGTGCCCGTTTTGGTTTATATGGGTCATGCTATGTTGCACCAACATTATATAGTTGGTTAACTGTAGCCAATCTTATGTGGCCTGGAAGTTCTGTAAAGGCTGCGTTTATCAAGGTAATTATGATATTATAAGTACAAATGTGCCCCAATTAGTTTCTACATATGAAAACTAAAGTAAATCAATTGTTATTCAGATCTCATAAAATACTTTAGAAAATTCATAGGGCAGTTAATGTTATTCCACTAGTACTATTTAAAGAAAAATATTGTTACACAACATTTTTTAGCATATTTTTAGAACATCTTACTGTTTTCTTATCATTATATGTAAAGATTCTGTTTAAATTAATTAATTTAACCATAATAAATTCTTATCTTATTCACAAATAAGAGAATTGAAAGTGTAAGACAAGATTCCTAAATTGCAGACTTTAATGTAATAACAATTTTGATTCAGTCCTCTAAAGATATAAAAATACTATTATTTTTTACCTTTCAATTATATCATCACTGTCTTCGTATAATTTTTTTATTGACTTAATTAAGACTACTTATCTGATACATATGTACATTTATTTTCACTTCACTTATATAACATATTAATACAACTCCTCTATTGCCATATGCTAAACTTGCCATAGATTACCTTGTTCAGAAGATTACTTGGTAGATTTTATATTTGGGTAAATGGTGTGGGTGGCAAAACCCAACAACATGCTTTGTTTTATCAGATTGATGAAATGAAATATTATCATTCCTTTGAGTGGGATAAAACCCACTACAGTCATTTTTATATCATCAGATGGTGTCCCATTGTGCCATAATAGGTTCAAATTTCACGATAAAAAAGAAATCTATATTTGAATTATCGTTTCAATTATTATAGAGAGCCTCTAACAGTGCTACCCTACAGTTTTGCCTGTTTTCTGTACCCTACCTTTTCAATTGCATTACTCATAAAAATGGCTTTATGAAACTATGTTTCAAATAGCCTGTTTAATGAGTAATGTATTCTTTATATAGTTGACATTACTTTGTATGGTTTCTTTCCTCAGAAGAAAATCTCTTGATCACAAATTATAAATTAAATTGTTATATAATAAATATGATATTTAGTAAAATCGTAATTAAAATGTATTAAATTGTTTTGATAAATATTCATGACATTGTTTTGTATTATGATTAAATTGTAATTTTTCGAAATATTTTAGTATGCAAGCTGTGCACCAATTCATATGTGGCTTTGCTAATATATTGCTATTTTAAACTAAACCAAAATTAGGCATTTGTACCATAGTATGTGTTTTACTATGCTCTTTGTAAGGTGTACTTTTCTGAGAATCCAAGTGTTTTGCATTTTTCTTCTTATCTAGTTATAAATTTATTTTTTGCGCAGTCTTTTGTACCAAGCACTTCACTTTTAATGCTTTAAATGATTAATTTACATTTATGCACCTATTATATATAAATTAAAACATTTCTATATATTTTTCAGACATTTTTGGAATCTTTAACTTATACACCATTTGCAATGTGCAGCTTCTATTTTTTTATGAGTTTGCTAGAACTGAAACCATTTAATGAAGCTGTGGCAGAAGTAAGAACAAAATTCTGGCCAACTTATAAAGTGAGTTTAATATATGAAATGTATAAAAAAAAGAATAACTGTCCCATTCTTTATTGACATATTTATATTTGTTTTAGATTGGAGTCTCAACTTGGCCTATTGTAGCTATGATTAATTTCTGCTTTATACCACCAAAAAACAGGGTACCATTTATAAGTGCATGTAGTCTTATATGGACATGCTTTCTGGCTTACATGAAAGAATTAGACAAAGATAACATGCCAGTAAAAAATCCTAATAAGTTGTTAAAAATATAAATTTTATTAGTCATCTATTTTATTCTCTATTATACAATAGCAGTATTAGACCAGTATTATAATAGTAACTATAATAATAGCCCAATATATACAACATTCTTTACATAAAATGATATTTATAATTTATTACGACATATATAAAAATAAATGGGCAATTATTATGCTGACTTACCATTCTTATTACATATTCTCCCATTCAAGGCCTATAAGAAATATATTGTATTGTACTGTATTTTTCTAATAATGCAACTTTATTTATAAGTCACTTATTGGTGTCATTAATGAATTTTCATATTGAATCACATGTTGTTCATATTAAATTCCATATAAAATTTCAAATTAACGATTCTTCCATGAATGATAAACGCACTCGAATATTTTAGCCATCTTAAACTATAAGGCGGAATGTGCAGTTAAGTGGAAATCCTACTAAGTTTGAAATTTGCATATGGACTCTTAATATATTTTTTTATTTTTAAGTGTTATATCCATTTCATATAACATTTGAAATTATAGGGTAATGTAATAAAATCTCATTAAAATATTTTTTTACATGATTTTTTAAAAATGTTATAATATACAAACAGAATTTAAGAGAAAATAACTTTAAAAATTATACAATGTTAATGTGTATATATATATCTACGCGTGTGATAATAGTACTGTCTATGAGACAATAAATCGAATTTAGTTCCTACTTAGTCAATGTTTAGTTTTGATAGGATGAGTGGTTTACAGCATTTGCCATACTTCCTTTTTAAGTTTAACCAGTGCAATAAAATTGCTCATCTGTTACATGTCACAATAAGGTTAATATAAATTGTGTAATGGAAAATAAGTGAGGTGAAGCCATAAGCTTCGTGTATTATTTATTATTATTTAAATATATTTTGTTGATGTTGAAACCCACTTTTTGAAGTGTAAAACAACACATATTTATTTTTGGACCTGTTAATAAATAAGTATATGTGGTATTTACGCAAGCTTTTGATTTTTATTCAACCCAATAAATATTATTCATTTAATTATGTATACAATAAACATCATGCAGCATTTGACATAAATGAAGTACATTTGTAATTCTTTACAATTACTAAATTATTTAATTTTAACTTTTCCTATATGTATTTCAATTTCGAAATAAATATATGAAAATTGGTACCGCAGTGGGAGAATCAGACACTGCGACTGTTAACGCAGTTAATGAGTCACACCAACACATCTAGTTATTAAAAAAGTGAATGCATTAAATGCGCCTGTTCTTGAAAAAACTATAATTTTTGTTTCCTCAAAATCGGGCTAGGTTTTCATAAATTACAGCGTCTTAAAGTTTGAATATTTTTTAAATTGGCGTTCCGTCGATATCGGCCGGTGGCGTCACGTGGCGCAGGTGGTGCAGTATGCGGTGTGCGTTTTATTACATTGTAAATGTATGTAAGTGTACAAGCTGCGTATCGCCACGTGACGTCACACAGTAACGCGACCGAGGCTGTACTTTGACGCTTAATATCTCACTCATTTTTGAAGATAGAAAAAAATAAAAACAGATTCTATTTCCTTCAGTTCCCTTCTACTTATATATGCTGTTAGCTAAAAAAGTTGGTGTGACTCACTGTGAGATTCGATTTCTACTTGGGGGCATGATTATCTAAATTATTTTAATTTCCCTGCTCGAAGTTTATGTAATATTGTGTAAACTTTAGTGGCCACGCTTATAAACCATTTTATTATTCAGTTTGTACTAAAAATATGCTAGGTATTTTTATTTATTTTTTAGGGATAACGGTTATGTAAAGCTTATGTAAGCTGTTTTAAATAGCATGTAAACGCGCCAGTTACGTTATACTATGTTTAAACGTACTTCTGTTTGAATCCGAGCATTCTAGCAAAACGATCGTATAGATTTGTTAAATATAAGTATTTGTCTGAATTTTATTAAGTAATGTTTATGGAAGGTGACATTCCATAATAATTAATCATTTAATGAGTACAATATTAATACAAATTAAACTATTGTGCATTGGCAATTGGAAAATTACAGCATTATCATTTTATTAATTAGCAATCGCCGCGACTCCACCCGCGTGGAAGGATTACAACTATAATATAGTTTTAAGTTTTCTCAAGAGTTTGTATAGATATGTATAGATTACTGCTATAAATTATTTTTGTATGCAAATAGAAATTAAATATTAGGATTATGGACTAGATAACACATTAATAATGATGCGTGTATGACGTGATACACGCATCATATTTAACCGTTATTATTTTAAAACCTATAATAAGGATTAATATCATGTTTATTAAAACACCTGTGCAAATAATGTATTAGAACTATTTTGATAACCATAAAAATAGTGGGTTAACCTCAAAAGTTAGTCATATGCTGTCGACTTCTATTTAAAAATTTGTAAAAAAAATTGTAATACATGATTTTTGAGTAACTTTCTCCGTTTACTTCGTGCATGCATGGTCCTCTCCTATTCATCTTTGGGTGATATTATTCATATAGCCTATAGCCTTCCTCGGTAAAGGAACTATCTTAATAATCTTAAACTAAAGTAATTTTTCAAATTGATCCAGTAGTTCCTGAGATTAGTGCGTTCTGAAAACAAACAAACTCTTCAGTTCTATATTATTAGTATAGATACTATTGTATATTGATAAAATAATTCCTGAAATTTTCTACGTAATTTAAAAAAAAAGATTAACAACCCCTGTAATATTTTGTTTAACAATAAATAGAAATATAGATGAAAATATTGTTCTAAGTTATTCTAAGAATTATTAGAGAAAGCTTGCGACATCTATGGTTGTTTTTTGCTCATAACATTGAACCTTGTGCACACTGCCGATACACTTGAAAAATGAAGACTACCTACTATTTTGTTTAGAGACCCAACATTATGTGCTGTAATTGAAAAAGAGGGATTATTATATAAATTGTTTCCTCTGTTTAGAAAATATTTAATCTATGGTCATTATTTAATAAATCACTAATAACTATATTTCAATAGTCTGTGCTTTATAAGGTTTCAGTCTTCAAGATTCGTAAGTTATGACAGTGTCAAATTATTCGAAAATTATTACTTACTATTTATTTACTCAGATTTTACCGTATAATTCTCTAATATAGTGATTTTAACTTTTTATATTTTCAATTTAGAAAAATGTATTGTCTTAAAATTCTTTCAAATATTTAAAGGTTTTATACTTTCAACAGTTATGATAAACACAGCTAAATTATCTTAATATTTATTAATTGGATATAAAAATGAGTAGCAATTCGCTATTGTTTTCAATCAATAACGAAGGAAAAGTGTATGCACTATCAACAAGTGGATCGTGCTGGAGGGAATTTATGTATCTTGGATTAGAGTTTAAAACGCTATCAGCTGTACCTCATTTTTTATGGGCAGTAGGTGGAGATCGACAAATTTATCTTCATGTTCATGGCTTAGAAATACCTATCAGAGTAAAAGAAGAGTCTTACGAAAATGAAAGATGGCTACCTTTAGAAGGTTTTAGTGGTAGATTATTACCAACGGATCGTTATCATTTTTCTTCACAAGATGGAACCAAAGATCGATCCATTGACGGTATTCGGTTGCCCTCAATGGCATGGCAATGGGAAGGAGATTGGCAACTAGAACTTACATTGGATGGTCAGCCTTTAGACCATGATGGTTGGACCTATGCTGTGGACTTTCCTGCACAATTTGGCCCAGTGAAACAGTGGAAGTCCTGTGTAAGAAGAAGAAAGTGGATCAGATACAGAAAGTTTAGTGCTATGAACAGCTGGTGTGCCATAGCACCTCTTCATAAAGATCCAACTCAAGAGCCTTTTATTGATATAAGCATTGGAGGCAATCAAATACCTAATGCTCCTGCTGGCACTTTATCTGTTTGGGCTATTACAGCACATGGTCGTGTCATGTACAGAGCAGGTGTTAGTACTACCTCTCCTGAAGGATTAAAGTGGATTAATATTAGCATTCCCCCAAACTGTGACATAAAGCAAATTTCAGTTGGTCCCACTGGATTAGTATGGGCATTATTATGGACAGGAAGAGCAATAGTCAGAAAAGGTATTACTAAAGACTGTCCTACAGGAGATGCATGGTTAGAGGTAAAATCTCCAGCAGAAACTAAATTAACTTCTGTGTCTGTAGGTTATAATGTGGTCTGGGCTATAAGTTCAGATACAAGGGTTTGGTTTAGAAAAGGCATTGAAGGTTATACTGTAGGCAATTCAGAGACATCTGCCATGGGTAGTGGTTGGTTAGAAATAAATGGAAATATGATTCATATTTCTGTTGGTATCAATGACCAAGTATTTGCTATTGGTGAAACTAATAAAAGCATCTATTGGAGAAGTGGAATTACACCAGCTGAACTCACAGGCAAAAGATGGAGAGTAGTTCAAGCAAATATGCAATTAAGTCGCACTTCAAGCTCTGCAAGTATTATTTCATCTGCATCTAACCAGAAACACCATAGTTTGAGCTTATTGAATGAAAATACTGCAGAATTAAAGACAACCATAAATTTGCGCAATTCATGGGAAGAATCACATTCTGCGCCTATTGAAAATACACTACCTTTGAAACCATCAAAAGAGCTAAGACCCATTAAAAATGCTAACATAGAGACTATTGATTTAACTGGAAAAAGTTATGAAACCACTTTAAAAAATCCAAGAGCTTGGAGTCCAGTCAGAAGTGTTGGTTCAGTAGTTGGTATGGAAGCCCAACCCGATAGTGATAGTAGTGTGTTTGATGTTGATTCAGGGATGTATTTTGATGAAGAAGTGAGCCAAACAGCTTGGGGAACATGTGATGCAACATGGACATTTATAGAAAGTGGGGCTTGTTCCATAGACAGTGTTCAAGTACCACAATGGTTCACAGATTCTAAAAATGCTCATAATTCTGACATTACAGCAAAATGGAGATTTGAAATATTAGACAATTTAAAATGTAGAAATAATTTAAAGATTGATCTCACTAATTTTGGATTAGCTATTGAAGAGAAAGGTTGGACTCGTAGTTCTGAAGCAAGATTAGTTAGTGAAAATAACACCAGTGAAGATTGTATTATATCTCTATATTGGCATGCTTCAGAAAATGCTGGTACCCTTTCAGTGTTTCAACCTGATGGAACCATAAAATTTATTTTAAATCTTGGTGAAATTACTAGTATAGTAACATCATCAGAACCAGGTTGTCCAAGAATAACACTAACAATCCCACATCAAAGCCAAAAAATTATTAAAATTCAGTATTCTTCAGAGATGGAACAAGAAGAATGGCTTAATGTAATTGTAGATATTACATCACAAATAAATAATTTGTCTGGTAAGCCATCAGATCATTCAGTATGGATTGTAACTAACTCAGGTGATGTACTCAATTGGGATCCCACACCTAATAAACATAATGCTGAAAAAAATAGCAGCTACACAAAAGAATTTCAAGTTTTTGGCAAAGATATAATAAATGGACTTACAACAACTTTGCATAATAACTTTCCTCCTGGGAGTGTTCTAAACCTAACTGGATGTTTATATGACGAAATCAAGAGATTTCATATCAATTTACAATGTCCAGAAGTCCAAAAACAGAGGCATAAAATTGAACAAGAAGTTATAGACGTGCCATTTCATTTCAACATGAGATTTGATGAATCAACAGTTGTTTGTAATACTAAAAAATCAGGATATTGGGGTTCAGAGGAGCGCCATATCTTGCCTTTGAAACCAGGTCAAGAATTTTCGTTTAAAATAATTTGTGATAATAACGGATTTATTATTTATGTCAATAATATACACTATTGTACCTATAAACATCGATTAAATCCAGAGAGTGTAACATCTGTTTTGATTTTGGGGCCTTTGAAGTTATATACATTAGAATATAGTTCTACAAACGCTATAATTGGTCCTGATGAAATGATTTGGCGCATGATGGGTGGTTATTTGCGAAAAGTCGAAAGTTGTCAAAATGGGTTAACTTGGGGAATATCACATGATCATAGAGTGTGGGTTTATACAGGAGGCTGGGGTGGTGGTGTACTTAAAGGTAAATAGATCTTTATAATATAAACGATTGCTGCCGGCTATGTATTGTTTATCTTGTTAACATAGAAATTATTTAAATAGGAATTGGTGGGAATGAAGGTATCCATTCTATGAGTGACACCCAAACTTATTGTGTATATGAAAATCAGAGATGGAATCCCTTGTCTGGATATACATCTACTGGTCTTCCAACTGATAGATATATGTGGAGTGACATAACCGGTAAACATAAAAGAACAAGGGAACACACAAAACTCCTAAGCCGACATTGGCATTGGGTAAAATCTTTGTGCAGTTTATTTTAAAATAATATTTATCCTAACTTTCTTAGACTACTTAATAATGTGAAATATTCGTTAATTTTTTTGACACATATTTGTAGTGCTATTTTATTCTTTAGCAGATAAAGAACAGGATATAGAATTATTAATAAAATCTGTTTATTTAATTCTTCATGATTTGAAAGGAGTTTAATAAATACGAATTACAAAATTATCAACTAACTGATTAATTTCAAGAGTATCTTTACGCTCTCTTTAGATCTCAGAGTGGATGGTTGACTATAATACTCCTGGTGGAGTAGACAGTGAAGGTTGGCAATATGCAACAGACTTTCCAGCTCCATATCATGGAAAGAAAGTTTTCACAGACTGTGTACGACGTCGAAGATGGTACAGGAAAGCACAAATTATTACTGAGGGACCATGGGTGCGCGCTGGAAGTACTGCATTACTTGATATATCGTTATGGGTAAGTAATTTGTAGAACAACATAATTTATCTAATATGTATATATAACTATTTTTACAATGTCTATTTTAAAAATAATAATTTGTCATATAATATTTTTAGGCAGATGAAAAAGAAGTTTTAGTATGGGCTATTACATTAGGTGGCGATGCGATATACAGAACAGGAGTTTCAGTCAATGCACCAGGGGTAATAAAAATATTCAATTATTATGATATGTATATATATAAGTATATTTATAAAAGAGTTTACAATGTTACATTTCAGGGTCTTCACTGGGAACACATAAACAGCCCTCATTCACTAGTTGCTATTAGTATTTACAGTAATATTATTTGGGCAACAGGAAGAAAGGGAGAATTGTATTATAGAGAGGGAGTGACTAAGGAAAATCCTAGTGGCTCCAATTGGAAACTGATAGAAGCACCAAAATGTACAATACCATTTACACAAAAAATTAGTGCTGGTGCAAAGTTAGTGTCACTGGCGCGAAATGCAGCTTGGGTTATACTTACGAATGGTATTATTGCTGTGAGAACTGATGTCTCTAAAGATTTACATGAGGGGAAACAATGGAAGTATTTAACAGGTATTATAGTTTTTGTATATATATATCTTTGCTTATTATTATGTCGTTAAGTCATTAGCTATTCCATCCATCGTACATTTAAAAATGTATTTACCATATAATCATACGAATATGACGAAATATTATGTTTATAAATCAAATGTGCGTATTTTTGAACAGATTGCGAGGTGCCGTTCAAGCATGTGTCTTGTATAGAAAACGAAGTGTGGGCGGTGAGGAGCGACGGCGCCCTGCACCGCCGCCTCGGCGTCACCGCGGACAGCGCGGCCGGCGTCGCGTGGCAGCGCGTGCACTGCGGACCCATAGTGCACGTCACCGCTAGGGCTTACTCTTAATATTGACGGCTATTGGGATGTTGACCATTATTTATATCATTGAAATAACATGTATTGAATACATCATTTTTCATATTATCTCTCATAAACCAAATATGTCATATGACTGGAAGACGAAGATAAACTATCTCCAGATTTGTCAAAACTGAAATGGGATCTAGTAATGCCACTCCAAATTATTCTACATTTCATTAATTATAAATTACATTATATATTTTGGAAATTAATTTTAAATTATCTTATCCCATTACTGTCAACATCCCCATAACATAATCTAGATAATCTAATGCTCACTTATGTAACATAGTACGCCCCCTCTGAAGCCAACCATAAAGGAATCTCCCAATCAAAAAATCTTGTGCTTCACGTTTTATAGCCCTATAATAACGATAAGTTTAAGTAAAATGTCACACGTAAATATTATTTTCTAATACTTTTATTTGACTGATGTTGGTTATAAGTGTCTTATCTGGCTGTTAATTTATCTATTATAGTTAGTTTTAAACATATTTATTTTTATGTTTTTCAATTGAATCGGTGAGTGCAGAAACAACGTAAGTCGCGAAAAATACAAATTTCATAATCGATTTAAACTAGCTTAGAAGGCAGGCTATACAGTTTTTTTCTTCCTCTTGCAAAATTTGAAAATCCGGACTTACGTTGTTTCTGCACTCACCGATTCAATTGTCTGAATGACTTTTTTTGATTGAATGATTTGATTGAGCATAAAATGTTTTTATTTTTGGTATGGAACAATTAAAACAGCTCAAGTAGTATATTTATATAAGCTTGACTTTGATTGACTTACTAAACTTCGTATCATATCAGATGTTTGATGACTTCATTTTTTTTTCCATATTGTACTTTAAAAATATTGATATCATATATCTGTGACTAAAATCACTTTGGGAGGTCACTCTAAAACAACCCCATATAATATAATTTTTTTATCTCATTTTTTAATGACGCTGTCTTTAATCGCAACAAAAAGTATTGTCACTATATTGTTTATTTTATTCGACGCTTATATCTATCGGTACTACTTACCAGCTCATACGCTTTTGTCTCGAGTATTGGCTAGTATGTACACTATTTTATATTTTAAAAGATTTACATAAGTTGTGTTTTTGCCTTATCTTTAGCTGTATATTTATTTATTTATTTTAAAAAATGTAACATTCCTTTACTTCTTATAAAGACAAAGTTTAATTACCAGTAATTTATATAAGTCGCTCATTATTTATACTTTTGAATGTTAGCATTAAATCAATTTAGCTATAAGGCAACGAATTATTATGTATTAATCTAGTCATTGAAAATTATTTAAAGTTCCTTTGTATAATTGTATTGATTAAAGCGCTATCTGAAAACGTGTACCAAATATTACTTCTTTTGATTTCATATTTAAAATAAACGATTATGTATAACTAGTATGTGCACTTTTTTTTAAAGTACTTGTATATATTAGTCAGAGTATTAGTTTTAGATAAGGATAAAACAAATATTTTAAGTTTGAATTATCTGTCGGGATTTCAAACTTAGCAAGAATCGAAGATGCCATCTTGGAAAACAAGCCCATATAACCTAAAGATAAAATTATACTGCAGCGAAATGACTTATAGATAAATAAGTGGGGAATAAAGAAACATTATCAGTCACGCACATACACGTACATATTTATTAACGACTCACAACAAATAGTCTAGTTCATATCTTATGAAGTGGTTATTAGGGTCGTTTTGTATTCTCGGATATCCTGCCACAAGTGCGTCTTGTCCTCCAATATATAACGTATTATAGATCTTCCAATAAACATCCCGTACTTTTCTTGCTGGGTGGAAAAGGCCCTATAAAGAAGAATTAACTTTTAAATGATTATAATACTACTTTGAGACAATTTAAAAAGTTTAATACCACTATAGCGCAATTGTTCTGTCTGGATGTAAGGTTGTGGATAAAATTTTATTAAGTGTGGCAGTCTGATCTAAACAAGATAAGCATATTAATATATGTAGGTCACAATTTCAAAAGTCAATGTTAACCTTACCTGTAGAGCATATTGCAATATCTTGATAGGCCCCAAAGCAACTCTCATGCCCTCCACGGCATCCATGAAGGCCTGCACGAGATGCGGCGAGGTCTCGAATATGTTGGGCCACACGTGGTTGAGGAGGTGCACGAGCGCGTCCTCGCACCCGAACCCGTACACTCCCAGCGCCATGTGCTTTATCGCTGCGCATGCAGTTTGTCGATGTACCAGATCTCTGTAAAATACATATTAATTTTTTCATATTTTGACTCACTATTGTCAAAATTATTATATTGGTTTAATTTCATTAGTCAAAAATATGAAATTTACGTGAATTTTCCATTACTATATTACAAAATTAAACGTGAGCAAGCAGTAATTCTAGAAAATAATAGTGCATAAATATATTTATTACAAATATTTTACAAACCTAATACAGATTACCGTACACTGCAGGTTATTTTAAACAGCATTTACTAAAATTTTGTTTCAATAATTATAGTTAAAATAACAGAATTATTTACCTGTCCATTAGGGCATCTTCAAGCAAAGGGCACACAGCATATATGTAGTCTTTGCCCATTTCCCCAATATATTCAAACAAGAAGGACAATGACTTGAGCACACCATTCTGTACGTTGAGTTCTGGTACTCTGTACTCGTTCATGAGCGCGGGCAGCACCGTGAACGGGGAACACGTCTCCGCAACTATAGCGATGGCGACTGTTGTGCACACTCTGAAACAGACATGTACATTTTAAATGGTTACAACCATTGTTATAAAATTACAAATAATCCAATATTGCTGTAAGAACTGATCGTAAGTTCAATTCTTAGTTAAGAAAAGAAAATAATTATTTCTTTTTTTTTCTTACAAAATAAAAAAAAAATAAAAACTTCTTACTAAAATTTATTTTAATTTTTATATTCAGTATAACAGCATAGATCTTAAATGTGCCTTTATTAGTTATCTTATAATAGTGAATTTATATTTTAAAACAATATAATATACAAAATATTGTGTTGACACTGATAAGATAGTTGATTATTTTAAATACCTGTTTTGTCTCTCCTGTACTTTCAAGTTGTTGAGCAGCGTGGCGAGCACGTCGTGTGGACCGATGGCCTTCGCGATGTACCCGAATGTGTTGACGGTCGCTCGTCGGATTGCCTTCTTGTGAGCTTTGAGGAGCTCTAACAGCTCGAAGCAAATCCTCATCCATTCTCTCGCGGAAACGAACTCTGGCCCTCTGTCTGCAATACGTCCTACTAAATCAATGCAATTTTCTTGCACTTTTTCGTGTCTGTAAAAAATAATATTATTAGGTGGATCCGAATTATTTTATGGGTTAATAAAATGATAGAACATATTGGATACAATGACGTGATCATTGTAATATTAAAATTGATACCAGAAATGATTTTAACTGATTAAATAAAACTCTACAAACCTGTTTTTCAAGATGGGTGTTAATCTAGGAAGAAGATCTTTGATGGGGGGTGTCATTTTTGTCATACCAATAACATTCACTATAGCTTTTAGAGCGCCTAAGATTGATCCTAGTACTTCTGGGTACTCCTCTCCTAGATATTCATAAAGAACTACACCAAGATGTCCCATGAGTTTTTCCTAAAAGTTAAAAATAATTGAATATTTCATGTAATAAAAATGAAGTCATTCATTGATATATTTATTCAATAATGTTTATATTACCGATTTTAAGGAATGAAAGGATTCTTAGCAAAAATATTTTATTTTATGTTAAAAATTTAAAAAAATCTAGACAGAATTTTTATTCCAATTTCCTATGTTAAAATTAAGCACATCAATCATTGTAAATGTAGTGTGTACGTGTAGTTACACATTGTAAATACATAATATGTGCATTTCCATTAATTTACTTTACATCTAAATAGTAATTAGACAATTCATGAAACTTGTAAGAGAAGAGTTGTAGCATTAAAAATTATATTAATAATATATAATAGCTAACCTCCTGGCACGTCTTCATGACCACGGCAATACGAGAGATGAGGTCGGCGGCCTGCTGGCGCACTTTGGCCGACTTATTATTCATACGCCACAGGATGATACCGCAGATCTGAGGCAGGTACGGCTTCACACGCTTGCCTAGTTGATTCACGATCGTACCGAACCCATTCAACATCACCACATCCTGTCAATCATCATTTTTTTAAAATTGTAACTCCATAAATATTTAACTTGTATTGTTCCCTATTAACATTTAAAAATTTAATGTAAATAAGATAAGTATAATAATTTTTAGTCCATAGTTTGGTACTAGATACCTATATGGATGATGATTTATTTCGTGTCGATAGAACATCTATGTATACATATTCATCCAGATCAATCTATCTATTGTGTAGTGCCAGATATTTTCCGACTTAAATAAGATACTGTCTATATTATATATAATATATTTAGTTACCTCTGTTGTCTGTTCTTGGAATGCATACAGTATGCCATCAATTAAAGCTTCCTCGAGTTTTGAGTCAATATCGGCTGCTCCTAAATTAGCAAGAATTTTCTCAATGGATTCCATAACCATTTTTCTATATTGCTCATTGTCGTCCTTAAGATCGTCTACGATCCTGTTAATAATTTCTGAAGCGCCAACCTAAAAAATAAATATTCAATATAAGTCTCTTTCTACAAGTACATAAACACAATTAGAATATACGAGTGACCAACCTTGTTGGCAATTTCGACAGTTGTGTCTACAAGTTGACGATAGTTACGACGATCTAACGCCATCCTGTGATTCCAAAAATGTTTAAAGAAGTGTGGTAAAATCTCGTCCATTATATATTGGGGCTCTACACCATCTGTTCCGCAACACTGTTTCACTACCTATAGAAAAAAAAAATCATAAACATAACTTTAAATATGATTTATTGTAAAGTAAGAAGAATATTTATAAATTATAAAAAACAGAAAGTAGTAACATGTTGTATATAGTACCTTCAGTACAATTTTCTTCATTTCTTCATCAGGAGACTGAAATTCTCTGATCAATATAAGCATGACCTCACGTGTGTAGTAGTTGGCGTATTCGGCGTCCATAAGCGGTATGAGGTATCCAATGGCTTTAAGGAAGGCGGCCAGACCCTTACCGCGGTGAGTGCGGATACCCTTCCATAACGGTTTGAGCACGGAATCGAAAGATTCTATTCCATAGGGCGTCGCCGCTTCAGCCAACGCCGCACTTGCTAACGCTGTTATTGTCCTTACTTTTTGTTGCTCATCCACTAAGCCTGTTATTATTATTATTTTTATTCCATTTTTTTAAAATATTAATAGATATTATGATTCCTATATTTATAAAGTAAATAAATAATTAAATCAATAAATTTAAGGTACAAGCGACAAAAAGTGTTTAAATATCATAAAAACAGAGTTTACAGCATATGAGTTGTGTAAATTGCGCATTTTCGATTTAATAGATTGGTGTTAGATACAAATATATGTATTACAAATAATAAACAACATACCATGTTCAATGATTTCCACCAGTGATTTGAGATGTGGTAATATAGCACATCCCATTAGTATAGCAATCTGTTGTACAATTTTGATACCAGTATGTCGAGCTTGCCAAGACTTTTTGGATCGGCATACAGCCTTTAAAAATGGTAATAGCGATGGAATACCTAAAAACAAATGTAGATATATAGAATTGCTTTAGTATAATAAATAATAAATGAATAGTCTGGTATAGTCTTACCCAAAGCAGATGCGACGACGGCAAACGCTCTAGCGGTGGTATTTCGCACGTATTCGTCAATATTGTCAATATCAGGCCTCATTGTAGAGATCATAGTAGCGAGGCCTGCAGCTTTGGCTAAGTTAGATATAATTTCACGACCTTCAACACGGGCGTAGTAATCTTCGTCTATCAGTAATGGTTCTATTACGACAAGAATCTAAAAAAAGACAAAAAACTGAGTAATGTGTAGCAAAATAAATACCATAAAAAAAAAATTAAAAAATTGTAAATCATACTTACTTTGTGAACATATGGGCGAACCAAGTCATCTAGCTTATATAGAATTCTGTCAATAACTTTGACGAGCAAGTGCCGTTCTTGGTCCTCAAGAGTGGGACTCATAAGTAAGGGCAAGATCTGATTAAACAATGGTCCAGCGCCAAAATCGCGAGCCTTGTCTGTAATTTGACGAAGTGCGGCTTTGCACATCGGTGGGGTGCCATTCTGCAACACAAAAGTATAAATTAAACAACAAACATTCAATTGTGCTATGTAATGAAGACATTGTGGCGCGATGGACAGCATCTGATTGTAAACATCATTGAGCGTAGGTTTGATTCCCATTGGGGGGTTTCATTTAAGTTATTTTCATTACTAATGATAAGACAAAACGTTGAGTTCCACTTCCCCACGCAATGTCCCGAAAGGTTTACGGACCGGGGTGAATGGAGTGTCTCGACATTAAGCTCTTTCTGAGTCTGCTACATTATGATAAAGTGTATACAACTGACTTTGATTTTCAGCAGCAGCTTCATGATTTTCCTCTCTTTAAGCTCCTCTGGCGAGAGGGCGTCCTCGTCGACGTCGATGAGCAGTTTGTCGAAGTACTGCGCGTCCTCGGGCTTCATGAAGGGCAGCTGCTGCGCGCCCTTGGGCTGCGGGTCGAGCAGGCGCGCCGCCGCCGCCGCGGACCCTCCCACTTCCTCCGTCTGCATGAAAAAGCCGATTGGGGTACCCGCTAAAGGCGTGGGCGTTGCGGTCAGCTTACGAGCCGGGGTCCGGATCGGAACATAACCTGGGCAACAACATAGCGCGTTAGTCGAACGTCGCCGTCGGGCAAACAGACCGTCATATGTATATGATCATGCATACTAAATACACAAAACGGCAACTGAGGCATTAAAGCAAAATCTGGTCGTCTATCCGACGGCATGACTGTAAAGCCTTATGTCATCATTCATCTGAAAGAAAAATCCTCTATTAAAATTGATTCTGATAAGTAAAAATGCAACACATGTATCATTATCGATGATTTAACGTCGACTGATATCCGTGACATAGATGTTGGCATTTAATACATGTGTCCTGAAACTAAAGTTGCGATTAATTACTAAGTGTTTACCTGTACCTCATTATAATTAATGAACATAGATTATAAAATAAAACTAGATACCTCAAATAGAAATGTACTTACCGGCCGGCGGAGGCAAAACCTTGTACCCAGGTGGGAACATGGCATCGAGTTCTTCATCAGTGTATGGTCTGTTGCGTTCATCTATTTCTTTCTCCCAACGGTATGCTTGCAGTTGCTCTGGAGTCATGGCAGCAATGTGGCCAGGGGTAGGTGTAGCCATCGCCATGGCTTTTACGCCCACTGGAGTAGACTGTTTGAAAAGTATTTATAAAATATTAATTGTAATACAATACTAATATTGTAAATATTTATAGAAGAACATTTTCATTAAAGTGGTTTTTTAAAAAAAATCTACTGATTCCCCATCATGTGTTGATTTTTGTCATAACCAATTGACCAGTGAGGCAGGTTTTTTATCTTTCCTATAGCATTTAATCTTAATTCTACCTCTAAAGATATTATAAATAATCATTTAAAATTTAAACAAAAGCTCCTGATGTGTCTAATGATAAATACATAACTAGAAAAAACATAATTCAACTAATCCTTAGATTCAACACAATTTATACAAGCTAACCTACACAAAAAAATCAACACAATTGTGAAAAGTCATAAATACTTACACCACCAGGCGTAAATATCGGCGTATGGGGTGTGGGGGTGGCATGCGAGGGGGTGGCGTGCGACGGCGTGGCGTGCGAGGGGGTCGCGTGCGAGGGCGTCGGCGTGGCGGCGGCGGGCGTGGCGCCGGGGGTCTCGTCCCAGCGCGAGCGTCTCTTAGTGCCCGGAGTAGGCGTCTCTTGAATCGTATCGACGCCCACGCCGCGGTCTGTGCGCGGCGTTTCGGCCCAACCACTAGCATGTCCAGGTGTTTCTGCAATCATATAATAATTACTAAAAAAAACGCACACACTACAAAAGTAGGAAAATATACCAACATATTAGACATTCATTAAGCGGGGATTCTCCTGTAGAGGGATAAAATTAAATTAAACTTTTTGATCCTCCTAAAAGAAAATTCCCCTTAATATGAAAATTATTGTAAGAAATTTGATGACAGAGAAAATATTTGTATATATACCTCTATCAGTTTTAGGTGTTTCGTCCCATCGGTTGCGGCGTGAGGCGTGGTGAGCGGGCGTCTCGCGGCCGGGCGTGGCGTGTCCGGGCGTGAGGTGCGCGGGCGTGGCGTCCCACACGCGCGCCGACGGGGTCGCGCCGGGCGTCTCGCCGCCACGGCCGCCTGCTCCCGGCGTCTCTTCCCATGCACCTCGCTAATTTCAATCAAAACACAAAATTAAAATTTAATTTATTTTCATAGACAACTTAATTTTTTTAATAAATATTTTAAAAAGTATTTGTATGATAACACATATAATTTGTATAAAGCATAGGTTGAAATTGAAGTTCATCCAATTTATTATGTACATATGTAGTATAATAATATGTTTATTCATACAGGTGAGGCACTTTAGCATTCACTAATAATATTAGTAACAACATATTTCATTAAGTTTAACATTGACACACTAGAGTTTTTTTTTTTAATTTTATCCTGTAGTTTTTACAATACTCAGTATTCAAATGGCAGTGATGTAAACAAAATAAGCTATCTATTCTAAATTGTGTCACACAACATATAAAGTATTGCTATGTCATTTCAATCTGAAAAGCCAAGTGCATAATGTGGTATGACTGCTATAGTGAAAAGTAAAGCTTTACCTCATTCTCCCATGAAGGTGTAGCTTGAGAACTCGGAGTAGCAGATATTACAGTCTTTTTAACAGATGGTGTATCTTCTGAACTCTGATCCCAACGACCTTTACGTTTAGCAGCTGCAGGTTTCACAGCCTCACCATTTGATTGTGCAACTGGTTTCAATGTGCCTTCTCTGGCTCTTTCCAATAATTTTTTTCTCAACTACAAAATTGAAAAAAAAAAAACATTTAAAATAAGAACGAATAAGTAATTGAATGAGCCAAGACAACAATTAATATCATGCGTAAATAAAGTAAAAAAAAATTGTAACAAACAAATAATTCCATATTGCTTTGGAAATTACTATTTTATATATACCTAAGTAACTTAATTTTACTCTTAAATTGTTAAATTAAATATTAATTCTTAATATTGTTCCTTATAAAATTTCACATAAAAATATCAGAATTACAAATTTCAACTTAACCCAATCCAATACTAAATAATAATGACTCCTTCAATATATTCAGATAAGAAGTTAGTTATTATATTATAATATTGTCATATAATTTGAGACAATAATTGACAAAAACTTATCTAATATGATTTTAAAGGATTTCAAGCATTTAAAATTGGCCATATAGCTAAAACAACAAAATGATATTAATAATTGTTGTTATAATTAATACATTAGTCTTTTTTACATATTTTTATCTTTAACTTACTTCTGTTTCTTCTGCTCTAAGGTACTGCTCCTTCATAATTTCTGTATATGTTCTGGAACCAACATCTGGAGTTTTGCCTCCTAAAAAGCAAATTTAGGAAAATTAGATTTTTTATAAAACACTGTGAATGAAATATAACAATTGTGTACTAAATTTATATTACCTTCAGCAAAGGGATCTGATCTTTCAGGAGATATAATCATCCGTCTTCTTTTCTGACGATACTCATCTTCTCTATCAGCAATTGTAGGTCTTCTCTTATCCGCAAAAGGATCATAATCCTTGTCACTCTGGAAAATATATAATAAGTTACGTAGCATGTAATGATTAAATTGAAAAAAGAATCTTCTTGTTAGCAACTTACCTGAGCTATATCATTAAGAAGAGAAGCTGGTGCTGTATACCCAGGTCGCTTTTGTGATATAGGTACATTTTCGACGTCTTCATCTTCTATTTCATCATTAGCAGCAATCGAAGTAACATAGCCATCATACCTCGATTTTCCTCCTTGTCCAGCATTATCATAAATGTCATTGTCATAGTAAGTTTCACCTAAAGAAACTCCTTTACCGGATCCATTTTCCGGTAGTTCATTCTTCTTTGACTGAATTTCACGTATTTGTGCCTCTATGGCTGTAATCAAAATAAGTGTAACAATAAGTTTCCTACTTAATAAATATGGGCACAATATATGACTAAACTAAATAGTAACAAAATTGTTAACCAAAAGTTAGTTGTTTTTAAACTAAATTAATTAAAAAATATAACTTTAATATCTTCGGAAATGAAGATTGGCATAACGAGTGATGGCTGAATACAACAATGTCCGATTTTAGAAATTAACATATTTAATAAATACCTTCATGAGTTCTAGGTATTTTATCCATTGTATAAATTCATTTACACAATAAAATAGTACTGGTGCACTGAATTTACTAAAATTATTATATTTTCTTATATTTAGAATTCTGTAACCACACCAACAATTAAATACACCACAGATAATGTAAGCACAGACTATCGAATTTAGATTCTTGATACCATGAAAAAAATTATAATTCAAATCTAAAAGAAAAAATATCTCTTTTCGTGTTTACAATCAAAACAATGTGGCTGAGAAATTTTATTGTTAAGATATTCTGCTCTGTACTTTCTGCACTTTCTTTCTAATGTATTTTGATTTTCAATACTTTTGATTATTTAATAATCCAACGATCTTCGTGTGATCTATAGACACGCATTATATGGAATTTTGCTATTACACTATAAGTATTTTAATAAAACATAAATATTAAATTATCTCAATTTTTAAAAAAAATATATAATATTTTTTTGATAGTTTTAAAGTGTTACTTTCGATTATTCGATGTCACTTAGGATTTTTAACTTTTATACGGTTTCTAAAAATGTTTTTAAATATATTAAATGTGTAATACCGTAGTACATAGAAGAAAATTTAAAATAAATATTGCGTGTGATAAAAATTATCTCTGAGATCGTAGTTAAAAACGACTAAATAAATTTAAGTTATAATTTACTTATCTAAAGTAATAGTTGTCTATATATAATAACAATTGTTATTTTCAACAAAAAATAATTCTTTAATATCCAATCTATGTAAAGTATATTGATTGGTAACCAGCAAGTTTTTATTTCTCTGTGGTAGCATCTAGTACTTTGCTGTATTCTAGCAGTGTCTGTGGATTTTATTCTCCTTGCTTGCCGTAGCACTGGGTACGTGTGCGCATAAAAATAAAAAAATGTTATATTTTTTATAAATTTAATGACTATTAATCAATTGTTTATTTCTTGTTAGGAGAAAGAAAAAGTCGATCCTGGCGTCTCTACTATAATTTATCAGGTTGATTAGCTACAGTACATAAGGTATGTATTACTATATTTCGTGAACACTAGTTCCACGTCAAATGTGTTGGAAGAAGGTGACACGTATTATCATAATCCGGAATGCCGAATTTAAAATAAAAAAGTATTAAACATTTACATTTTTAGTTATTATCACCTTAAGTGATGTATAAAACGTATTTTATTCTTAAAAATAATATTAGCTGAATATTTATCTGCAACTCACTAAATCCACATGATTTATTTCACATTAGATATAAGACTTAAATTTCGTTATTGTATTGGTTATAACTTCCAACTGTAAGATTGCTTAAATTGAATCTTTATTTTTTCTTTAAATGTATAATAGATTTGCATACATAATAAAAAAGCCCTTAGCTTTCTGTAATTGCTGTAGTTTTGGTGCTAGCAATAATTTATTTTTCATTCATCAGCTTACAGTGTTTTTAAATTACAAATTTTATTTTATAACTACTTAAAATCACTAAATTGGAAGTACATTTATGTAAAGTAAATGTAACTTTATTTAATCTGAATTATATTATATATTTTTCTATTGAAAAACATTGTTTATTCTGTTTAGTAATAATTTTTTTATGTCTATTTTCTTACATATGTATAAGATAAGGATAATGTAATGAAAAAGTAGATATTTCTAAATCAAACCAAATTTTTTAATTAAAGATTTTTTTATGTAACTTTATATTTGTCCTTCAATGTTATATTTTACATATAATTAACGAGCAGCTGTAATGAATTGAACAATGCTTGTTAAACACTTGTTCAAACAAAGTAAAATGTGTAATTTGCTTAAACCTAGTTTCATTGCTTTCCAAATGTAGTACTGTAACGACTTGGCGCGGACAAGGACTGCTGGAGGGAAAGAAAATGATGCATCAGCAATCCATGATGGTTGGAGATATGATTCCTGTACATTCTGAAATACCCGTGCATTCTGAGGAAATGAATAATATTGGATATGATAACAGCAACTCGTATACTTACGATGACCTTTTCCCGGCCTTACCGCATGCTCAGCCACCTGTGCAGAGAAATAATATTCAACAAGTAACCAACAAGCTAAGAGTTGGCTCTTCATTGCATACTCAGGTATCAATTGTGATAACATTTTAATATTCTTTTTGATAATACAATTATGTAACCAATACTGATAAGAACTTGCCATGTGTTTGATATTGGTGACCTGATCTACATTTTATAATAAGTTATAAATATAATAATAATCTCTTATATCATTATATATTAACAAAAATGAAAATAAACCCAATCTTTATGAAATTTACTATACTTTTTATAATCATTTAAAATATTGCAACAAAATTTACTCCCTAAAATACATGTTGCAAGAGTTTAATATTTAGTCTTATCATACAACTGCTGACATGCAATTAAAGTTCATTATTATTTATGGAATACTATCTACATAAGTATGCACAATTTTTTGATTATTGAATGTCTAGTACAATTTTATAGACAGTATGTAATTATATGAATATTTTAGGTTTTCCATGTGCCATATGAAGAAAGAAAACTGGATAATGCTAACACCTTTGGTGAGGGAGAATCTTTGAGAACATGTCAATCTATCAGTAAAGAGACTGGTGCCCATATTGAGATTTCTACAAGCAAGGATGGAAGCTTGACTTTCCTTATTACTGGAAAGCATAGTGCTGTTCTTGATGCTAAAAGACTCATTTTGACTCATTTCCAACAGCAGGTAACTTGGTTATAATTTTAAGTACAAAAAGTATATGTATATGCAAATTGTTTAAAAATCTTATGACATTATTTTCATTTTTAGGCAAGTAAGCAAGTTGCAATTCCCAAAGAACACCATCGCTGTATTCTGGGTAGGCAAGGTCAGAAACTGAGAGACTTGGAGAAGGTTACAGCAACTAAGATAAGTGTACCAAGTATTGCTGATAACAGTGAAACAATTACTATTACTGGAACTAAAGAGGGAATTGAAAAAGCTGAACATGAAATAAGAGTCTGCTCAGAAGAACAGGTATGTCTGCATTAATGAAATATTAATTGTGATATTAAAGGGGCAATCATGGCACTGTGGGGCCGAATCTGACTGTAAATGCAATGGTTGTTGATTCTATTACTACTCAGGTGATGATTCTAATTATATTATATTTCCTCTGTTTCGGTATGTCAAAACATGGTATTGATTTTCATCACTCATCATGCAATGTCTATAATTTAGGCAAAAAGTGGAGAATGGAGTAGTGTTTTAAAACTAGGTTCTCTATGCCTACCATGCTATATGAGAAAAACTGTGAAATCATAATGGTAAACTACTAATCTTTTCACTTTGCAATAGGCTTGAGTAGGAACTGGAGACATGCAGGTGAATAGATCATTGATTTAAAAAAAAATATCATGAGTTTTAATAACAGTGACATATGACATGAACATAGGTTCATAATTTATATTATTATTCTATTACAATGTATTTTCAATATTTTAATTTGAAAAAACTTTGTAGATCTTACACAATGCAAATTTAAATACATATTTTTAAACAAAATTTCTTAACAAAATGAAAAAATATATACTAATATTAATATGCAGAAAGATTGAGGTATATCCAAAGTATTTTATTTATTCATGATGTGTAATTCATATCTGTTTGTTTTAGTCTCGCAAGGCATTGGAGCGTATAACAGTGCCAAAGATCTACCATCCATTTATCCAAGGACCTTTTGGAGATCGTGCTGCAGCTCTCAGTGCTGAAACAGGTGCCCGCATTCACATCCCACCTGCGTCTACTCAAAGCGATGTTATTGTCATTGCAGGAGAGAAAAATGGTGTGCTTGCTGCTAAAGCACAAATCGAAAAGATTTACGAAGAAATGGTAATTATATTCTCTTGCACATAAAGAGAAAGAATAAGACAGTCTAAACCTATATTCATAAAAAATTACCGGAATCATCCAATTGTTTGA
Organism: Philaethria dido; assembly: GCA_033558755.1. Lineage (NCBI taxonomy): Eukaryota > Metazoa > Arthropoda > Insecta > Lepidoptera > Nymphalidae > Philaethria > Philaethria dido. Next base: position 315,621 of record JAKGSA010000211.1, on the reverse strand, counting down.
CAAAATAGTAGTTATACAGATTTTTATCATAAAAAAATATAATTTTAATATCTTTAAATGTGTTTGTCATGTATTTAAAAAAATATTTATGGTACAATATGATTTAAATTAGTGCTTTGTTTTACGAAGTGCAGGTTCAAATTAACCAAAACCAATATATATTTTAAATTTCCAATATTTAATTGTATCTTTTAATTTTACAGGCAAGTAAATGCTCCACTGTACGAGTTGAGGTTCCTAAATCACAACATAAATATGTAATTGGTGCTAGAGGAACAACAATTCAAGAAATTTTGAAAGAAACAGATGTGTCTGTTGAGATGCCGCCACCTGACTCCCCAACTGGCACTATTACTCTACATGGTCCACATAATAAAATTGGCCTTGGTATGTTGATTTTTTCTTGGTAATTAATTTATTAAATTTGTACAAAAATAAATAATAATAAATTTTTTTAGCCCTATCCAAGGTTTGTGAAAAAGCAAATTCAGTTAAAACAGCTACTGTTGATGCGCCGACATGGATACATAAGTATATTATTGGCAAAAACGGTTCTAATATTAAGAAGATCACTCAAGACTTCTCCAAGGTAAAGATATGTTTTATAACAAGATCATTTATATAAGGAATAATTTAATGTGTTTAACTTTATAAGTTAAAATTTAATTATTAGGTACATGTTGACATAACTCATTCAGAAGATAAGGTTAAGATTGATGGGCCTCCAGAGGAAGTAGAACGCGCACAAGTGGAACTAAATGACTTTGTTAAGAATTTGCTTGCAACACTCACTTATGTAGAGCTTACTGTTGATCCTAAATTCTTTAAGCATATTATTGGCAAAAATGGAACTAACAGTAAGTAGCAAATAGTGTTATTTGAAACATATTTTTATATATAATAAATTGTAAATTTCACTTTTCTTAATTTTTTTTAGTTAACAGACTGAAAGAAGAGACTGGTGTAGTTATAAATATTATTGAAAGCGAAGGAAACAATGTTATTCGTATCGAAGGTAGTCGCCAAGGCGTCGCCGATGCGGAAAGAGAATTGAGAGAAATGGTGATGAAACTTGAAAATGAGAGGACAAAAGAGGTATTTTTTGATCACAGGTACATTAAATCTCTAATTGGAGTTCGAGGAGAAAGAATTAAGGAAATACGTGAAAAGTTCGATCGCGTTCTTATCTCATTACCTGACCAAGGTCAAAAAAGAAGTCCGATTAAACTTAGAGGTCCACAAGAGGACATTGAAAAATGTGAGAAATATCTACACAAGCTAATGAAAGAGATAGCGGAGTCCTCCTATGTGCAAGAAGTGCCAATATTCAAACAGTTCCATAAATTTATAATTGGGAAGGGTGGCGTTAACTTACGAAAGATTCGAGATGAAACCCAGACTGCAATCGATTTACCTGCAGAGGGCGTCGATAGCGACGTCATTACAGTTAGGGGTAAGCGCGAGAATGTAGAGGAAGCCGTTAAGAGAATACAGCAAATCCATAACGAAAAGGCAAATATTGTTACCGAGGAAGTTACTATTGCGCCTAAATACTATAATTCCTTGATCGGTGCTGGTGGTAAATTAATTCACTCAATTATGGAAGAGTGTGGCGGCGTGCTTATTAAATTCCCGCCAACCGATAGCGACAGCGACAAAGTACTCATTAGGGGACCTATCGAAGACGTCGAGAAGGCTAAGCAACAGCTCCTAGCCCACGCCACGGAACGCGAGCTGACCTCTCATACCGCTCAAGTACGAGCTAAACCCGAACATCACAAGTTCTTGATCGGTAAAAGTGGTGCTAACATTAAAAAAATCAGAGAGCTGACTGGAGCTCGCATTATATTCCCGACCGAGAAAGATGAAGATAAAGAAGCTATTTTCATAATCGGTGAGTAAATATGAGATTTTCTATAATATTGGGAGCGTCACGGTGTGTTGTTATTGATGTGAATGCTTCGAATGCAGGTCGCGAGGAGCAAGTGGAGGCGGCACGAAAACAGCTGGAAGCGGCGGTAGCGGAGATCAGCAACGTGTCGGAGGGCGAGATGTCGGTGGAGCCGCGACACCACCGGCACTTCGTGGCGCGCCGCGGAGAGGTGCTGCGCCGCATCGCCGACGACTGCGGCGGCGTGCAGATCTCCTTCCCGCGCCAGGGCGTCAACAGCGACCGCGTCGTGCTCAAGGGACCCAAGGAGTGCATCGAGGCGGCCAAGGCACGCATTCATGAGATCATTGAAGATTTAGAGGCCAAGGTATTTACTTATACACTAAACAATGCCCATATTATTCATACGATCGAAATCAATAAAATTGTGTTTTTCTGTAGGTTACAATAGAGTGTGTCATCCAGCAAAAACATCATCGCACTGTAATGGGTGCCCGTGGGGCAAAAGTAAAAGATATCACTGCGGAATACGATGTTCAAATCAAGTTCCCTGAACGTGATCCTACGGAAGGTGCGGACATACCTGTTAAAAATGAGGAGAATTCTGAACCAGGTGCCAATGACATTATAAGAATAACGGGACGTCCTGAAAACTGTGAGGCTGCCAAAAAAGCTCTCCTAGAGCAGGTATGTTTTAAACTGGTGAAATAATGCCAAGAAGTAAACAGTCGTACCTACTACTAAATTTGATGTGAAGATCATTATCCCAAAAAGTAGTCAACACTACATTTTTGGATAGTGATAATTTTTTCTATTTTACAATTTCAAAATGTATATTTCAGGTGCCAATTACCATAGATGTTGAAGTACCGAATGATCTTCATCGATTACTTGCTGGGCAAAAGAGGCGTGAATTAATGCAAACTTATGATGTCCACATCCAAATGCCACCTAATGAAGACAACAGTGATATTGTGAAGGTATAAATAAATACTTTATAATAATATTATTGTTGCTTTTAAACATATATTTATATATTATTTATATTATAGGTAACTGGTACACCAGCAAATGTGGAAAAAGCTAAACAGGCACTTGTGGAAAGAATTGTTGATATGGAAAAAGAAAAAGAAGATAGAATGTTGAGGTAAATATATTTATAATTATATAATTAGTGCTCTAAGTAAATGTTGTTTAAGCAATCAAGATATTAAATATTTTTTTGTATATAAACAGGTCATTTGAGCTGAAATTCAAAGTTGATCCTGAATACCATCCCTTGGTTATTGGTAAAGGTGGTTCTGTCATTACTAAGATCCGTACTGATTATGGAGTGCAAATTAACTTGCCAAAACGTGGAGAGCCTGATGATGATACCATCACAATTCAAGGTTATGAAGACAAGGCAATACAAGCCAAAGAAGCTATTATGGCTATTGTGCACCAACTTGTAAGTTCACCTCTAAATATACCTCTATAACATTAAGCCATTTAACACAACAATATTCCATTTATTCATATATATATATTTACTTTTATTATATACATATATTTACTTTTAGGATAATCAATTCAGAGATGAGGTGGATATCGACCCTCGCGTCCATAGGAGGCTCATAGGTCTAAAAGGAAAAAATATTCGTCGCATCATGGATGAATATAAAGTGGACATCAGATTCCCCAAGCAAGGAGACGATAGTATTGTCGTGATTACTGGGGATGAAGATAATGTACTGGATGCAAAAGATCATCTCTTGAATTTGGCTGAGGAATATGTATGTATTCTTTTTAACGATTATTACAATGGTATCGCCTAATTTGTTTCCATAACATGTCCACAAAACATATTATTTGGTGTGAGCAAATATCTGATAACACAGAATTGATGTTTAACTTTTCTAAAATTTTTAAATTAATAGGTTCTTCAAATATATATATTATTGCTTTATATTTTAATATTGCTAGTACAGTTTAATGATATGTGTAAATATTTTCAGCTGCAAGATGTGGTAGATCGATACCAAAGACCGGCGGCCCCGTCCCTGGGTGACTTTGGCGACGTGCTGAGTGGAGAGGCCGCGAGTGCCGCTCCAGCGGCCCCGTCGACCGGCTTCGTGGTGAAGGGCGGGCCATGGGAGCAGCGCGCGCCCGACACCGCCTCCACGCACGAGTTCCCGACCATGCCGGGAGCGCCGCGCGCCGCCGCGCCCTCCGCCGCGCCCGCCACCGCCTGGGGGCCCCGCCGCTAACCACCATCGACTCAAACCAAGCCTCCTTATCGCAAATCATAACTCATATCTCTTCTTCAACTAAGCTCCACTTGTAGATCCGACTTATACATTCTCAGATTAAGCCATTAACTTGTTGTTGCAAGTTTGTTTCGTGCATGATGAGAGAATACATTTATAATCATAAGTAACACTATAGATATTTCACTAAAACTTTAAATTTTTGAATTTTTTTATAACGATATGTTATTGGAAAGTGGGCGTTATTATCATATGCCATATCGACCCATGGATTTTATTCTTCAGCTTTCACTTTTGTGATTATTAGGAAGGCCCGTTTTATATGCATTATATATACATATATTTCTGATCTTAGTATGACGAAATTCATTATATGATTAATAGGAAGTCTTCGGGACATTTAGATTGATGTATGCCTACTTATTAAAATATGTACGATTTAAACTTTTCGATAAAATGGACAATTAGCTCATTCCTCCAATTATGAATATAAATCGCATTATGGTGTAAGGGTTATAAATTTTTGATAATCTTTAGTAAAAGAAAGTTAGTGCCGAATTACGCCATACGATTAATATATAATAATGAAAAGTTATATATATATATAATAGGTACCATTTTATGAGTTGCTGAATAATATAGACTTTTGATATAAAGCATAATTTTTTATATGAAACAATATAAACAAAGTGATTAACACTTTATTTTGTTTATCACTTTATATTGCTTATATTGTTTATCATGAACATTTTTAAGCAAATAAGTTATGAGTAAAGCTTGGAATGAACTTTATAGACACATATGCTATAATTCTAATAAATGAGGCATAATTTTATATTTATATCACAATCTGCAAGCAAAACAAAAATGTCATGTGCATATCAATATCCGATTTTAATCGATTAGTAAATTATTAAATCTCACCTTAATGTACTTGATGTATACATTCCCAGAAACAATATGTTGATTAAATAATTCTTAAGCATATCGAAAAATCAACACAAAACTAGTCATATTAAAAATAATAAAATATGTATTCAATAAGAGAATTTTAATAAATTCTGCAATTAATTATATAGGCAAATATATCCATTATTTTTTGTAATTTCCAATCTTTAAACATAACATATTAAAATTAAAAATGTTACGTTGTACTTATTGGTTAAAATATAATGAAATATTTTTTCATAATAATTGTTTTTTTTTTTCTATATTATTTTTATGATTGTTGCCTATAACAGTAAATAAATCATTAATAATAAGATGAGAATGAATATTTTTACAAAGTAATTTGTACATAGTGAATTTTGTTTGAAATATTAATAAAATCTTTTACAAGACTTCTTTTATTTTTTTTCTTATTTTGTTATAAAAAAAGTAAAATTTACTGATAAATATAATAAAGGACCGTTGTTTTAAGAGAGCACCCGCAATGGTATCAAGTATCAATTAACTTGTATAGCTTGAATTTAGTCACTTTATTATTAGAAGAACAAACATTAAAATATTACAATGAATTAAATTTTATAAGACCTATGATGTAATTAAATATTATATGTAAGTAAATCAAATCCACATAATATTTCAGGTTTTTCATCCTTTTAGTAAATCAAAAACTATGACTTATTTATATATAGAACATTCAACTATTTTATACTTAACAAAAACGGTAAAATTATTTTTTAAAAATGAGAAGCGCGTACGTACTCCACGATAGCTGAGATAAGCTTAGCAAAGTGTTACCATAAAATACTCAAGGTAGTTTTCCCTGAAGACGGATAACACTCGTCACTTTGGTTCTGTAAAATTTTAAAGGATTCATCATATAAGCATAATATATAGAAGTATATGAGATTAAAAATAAGGAAGTCTTCAAATAGGTTCAGACCCGACAAAAAACTTAGCTTGTAGCCGTTAAAAGCTAGTTGCGATATGTTACTACTTATCAAAACTACAATCTAATTACAACTATAAATTATACAAAATATTTTATCACGCTTAATTTGACAATAGATGTATCGATATTTCACGCGGGCTATAGCCAAATACAAGGTTACTATGGTAATAAACAACACGTGAAAAAGAACAATTTATAATTGAATGGATATCGCCAAAACAGAGACATTGCGTGTTAAGTGGCGCAACTCAACACCGCGTTTTGCTTTCTCTTTTATTTCAAATTATTGTCATTTTCTCGCTGTGTAAAATAGAGTCCAGACTTATCACGCCATATCTCGAATTCGGGTGGAAAGTAGAGAACAGATTGGCTTGACACTAGGTTCCCTTTGACTACCCTGCTGTATAGATAAATATTGTTCCTGCACCAAACTTAGTGCTTGTGTTCCTCAAGGTAGTGGTCTGTTTCCGCTTCTCTTTTCCATATTCATCAACTCTATTACTAATTGTTTTTTCTTTACTCTTTTATCTCTATGCCGACAATCTACAAATCTACGTAGCTGTACCTATTGACAATGACAATTTTTATAATACTATAGCTGCGTTGACTTCCAATTATCATTCTTTTAACACTGATGCAAATCATTTGGACATTTGGACTATCTATAAATAAGAGAAAACCTAAGGTCGCTCTCTTCAGAAGTTGTCAAGAACTTTTTAAGATCTTTTTTTCATCATTATCTCTTCTTGATTTTTCTTGGAAGGAGTTGTCTGGAAGAGATGATTTGTGGTGTCCTTAAATTTCAACTTTTTTTATGTATGTACTTGCTTAACCATTTAAACTTTTAGTTTTGAGTAATTATTTATGAGAATTTCCCCAATATTGTCTACTGCGACAATTCTGATGCCCAGAAATTTTACTGCGATAGTCTCAACCCTTTAAAATTTTGTATATAACGATATATGGCATCATACATCGCTATATAATGGGATAAAGAAATGATGTATTTAAAATCATAAATAATACAGAACATCATACTCACAGATGTGGCTACGTAAAAAATCAGAATTTTCCTCTGAATTATCATTTTCTACAACCGTTAGATAAGTTCAAAAGCATTATATTTTATGCAAAAAGTATTCCTCTAGCAGTAACACTTTGTGTATATGAATCATTCGTTAAATTAATATAACATGACACAATATAAAATACTTGATCCACTAGGTATAAAAGATTAGGAGTGTAAAGTGTAGTTTTTGTTAAATAATTTAAAAACCCGTAATAAATTAGCTTGATAAACTACAAACTGCAATTGACAAAGTTCACTGTCAGAACTTAAATAAAAAAATATTACGCTTAGCGGTCTAGCAAGACTTTAGTTTATAATTTCTATACTGTATTGAAGTAGTAATTAGTATAGAACGTAATTTTATAGTAAGTATTTTTATTCATGGTTTATTCCGCACAGCAGGGTGGTCAGTGAAAATCTAGTGTGATTCCTCGTACATAATTTAAAATGTTGAAGTATAAGTGTAAAAATAATCGATTTGGTCACTCAAAGTAGAATTGGATGAAAAAATGAAATTACTAAATTTTAGCTACATGTATGTATTGTGATAAAAAAACATTGTTTTAAAACAATTAATCGTTATTGTCTCTAACTTATACTTTTACTTAAAGATTTTAGACTTTAATTAATATCTTTAAATTCAAAGAGATTTGACACAATAATACTTGAATAAGAAGTGCAAACGGGAGTAGTATGAAGAGATTTAGATTAAATGTTTAGTTGTTGTCACTATTAATCAGAAAAGTGTACGATCTCAAGCTTTTATAATATTTATCTGAATTAATGCCACATTCTAAATGTTTTAATCTGCTTTACATTGAAAAATTCGGCCCCTTAGCTAATTACGAAGGAAGCGCCTAAACAGTGTCGGGTGAACCACTTATTTTCATTTATTCTCTGTGGGTTCATTTGACAGTTATATACTTCATTTATTCTCATTGAGATTCTTCTTTCTAGTTTTTAAAACATTGTAAAGTAACAATTAAAACATTGTAATTATTTACAAAAAGTATTTACTTACCTTTAAATATATGTTTTAACTGTACAATTATGCCGGAACATTTGCAGAAGCGTGTGTTAGTTTTTTAATTACAGTATTTAAAAAATACTTATCAAACGATATTTTATAAATATATTTTTTAGGATCTTAAAAATCCCATTTGAAAACAAAGAACAAGCTATATTGGTCTCCGAAATCCTCAACGTTGACAGAGAACTAAAAGGTAGTGGAATACAAAGAAACATAAACGTCGAAGATAACGGTCTAAATGTGTAAGTTCTATATATTGCAATATATGACAAATATTTAAAAATCTGGCTCACAATATAATTTATTTAATTTCTTTTTCAGTTCATTTGAAGGAGCTGATTACAAAAAGTTAAGGGTCTCTGTAAATGCTTTCTTAAAAAATATTATTTTAATTGTAAAAACATTCAATGTTTTTTAATAATGCCGGAACATACTCCAGCCCCTACGTCTTCTAGATCGTTGTATGGTTTTTTTATGTACTTGTTTAGTAAAATTATTTTAATAGTTTATTGTATTTGGGCATTTATACCTGATTATTATTTACATTATTTAAATATTCATTATTATCCACAAAAGTATTGGTCTACTGCAGTACCAATACAATGCTTAGTAGGATTAACAATGTTTGCATTTTTTGTTTATCCTAGTTCAAATTTAATGCTTACCTCAGGAATTAATAGTTTAAACACAATTCATGACCGATATAATAAAGAAGACAGTAAAGTTAAGAAAAATAAGTATAGTGTAAATAATGTATGTATTTGTAAGGATAGAAAAAAATGTATTAAATATAATTATGTAATTAGTTCAAAAGAAATGCATGAAAATACTGTTCCTAAATTGAGAGATTTAAATATTAGTTTTGTGTCTAAAAGGTTATACCTTAATAATAAGATATTATAGACGGTAAAATATTATTAATATTAGTATTTCTCATACTTTTTACTTTTTTAAATAAAGGTTGTATTTTTTGAATAATTAAATAAATTTCTTGATATGAAATTCCTAGTATTTATCATTTATAATTATAAAAAAGAAACAATTATGATCACATTTTTTTTATTATGATCACATATTTTTCTAAAAAAAAGCTTCATTGTAAAAATATTTTTTTTGGAATAAAAGTTAGATGTGAGCTGTTTGTAGCCAAATCTCCATAATATATTAAACAAAGCTTGTAAAGCAGGAGTGCACTTAACTGTAATTGTTTTATCTTTTTCCACAACTATGTACATTTATTAAAGTATACTTAAAAATTGTTTCATCCTTTGATCTCCATTTTTATAAATTTATCTAAAAGACATGAACATCATCACTTGAGGCAATAAATCTCCATAGACTTACTGTGATACAAAATTATTTATTTATTTTTATCTTTCACTTTTTGAAAACATCTAGATGTCTACTATTACTTTGTCTTGAAACGGTTTTCGGTGATATTAAAGTATTATTTTTGTTTATTTGAAGTTAATATCAGGAAATTAATATATCTACACAAGACAAATTATTGCATACAAATTTGTTTTTGGTTTAAAATAATTATGGCTATCACATTTATTATATTTCTCCCATTTGTAACTAAAATAATTTAAAATCAATAATAAATAGATTTACAGTTATATTTAAATGTACATATGTGTAATTGCCATTGTTATTATAATGAGTTTTTATTATTATTCATATGTACTGTCTTTATAACACATTATTGTTTTCGCTACTTTATGACAAGAATTTCACCAAGGTCTTGTTCAACTAACTTACCTACTTAAAATATTATAAATTACGTAAAATAAAATTTACATCAGTTGTCGTACTTGTATTGTTAATATTACGTTTGAGTTTGAAAATTAAAAAAGAAATTTATTTTCCGGGTTGATCCGTAAATACTTCATTGGGTTGCGCTCATAATGAGCAGTTTGAGTGGATGAAGAATGTATTGTTGGACATAAAAATAACGAAATATTCTGAACTATCTTTGTGTTTCATTTAATAAACGTAATATATTTGAATAGTTATTATTATTGAAGTATAATTATCATATTAGGTCGTATTTTCTTACAATGTATTACAATTTTTATGGAGTTAAATTGAAGGCCAGACAAAACTTTGTAATAACTCATTTCGATGGCCTCCTTTTCAGAGTAAGCATTCAGATGGTCAATAACTCCCCGCATGCGGAATTTGAATGTGCAACCTTCGCGTCCTGTAACTAACATAGTCACGTTAAAATTAGTTTAATATCTCAACTGTCCGTCTCTGAATTATGGTGATAATAACTAGTCTATAGGATTATGTTGATAACGTAACCGATCCGGCTAAACTTTCTGGCGCCTACAAGATATCGCTTTGCATTAAGCATGTTAAATTTATATAATGTTGAAATTTGGCATTCTTAAGACGATCAATGTTTGATAAGGAAGCCAAGAACTATGCAAAATTTGAAATTATAATGTACATAAAAAAATCAATTTTCTACAGGTTCAATTTTTAAATGATTGTATTATTGATCCGTCCAATGATTTATTTGGGTAGTACTTTGATATAGGATGGGTTATCTACCTCTTATATACTTAGACGATAAAACTAATTAGCTTATTAAACCCGCAACATTAATTAATACTTTTTACGGACGTTTATACAATCTGCATTGTAGTCAATTTTGCGTAGCTTTTAAACGCATTGAGATTTAATATATAAGTTCACTTCTTCGCGACCCAGCGACGGATTAATTAAGTAACCGCTGCCTCATAAAATAAACAATACTTCTAGATATTGTTTGTTCAGCTTACATATAGTATGATAAACGCACAAAGAAGACAAACTGCTAAAACAAATATTTAGCTTTTGACGCAATGGCACTAAAAGTTTATTAATTAAAAGAAAATCTGTTTAGCTTTTAACAAGATTTGGAATTGAAGAATTAATATATATATTAGCTATGTTAGTCGATTTATAATTTGCTTTGTAATATTTTCAAGTTTTTTTTTTTCTTTTTAATCTGTTTTTGTATACATAAATGAATGAAATGTAGAATATAAATGTTTTTTTTTTCTTCTAATTAACCAAAAACGAAATAATTAATTAATTTAAGTTAATCATATTATCATACATTAATAAGTTATAATGATAGTTAATTGCTAACCAACCAGACCGTTGACTAGGAATTGCGAGCTCAATATCGACATAACTCAAATGGTGGACACGCCCTGTTTAGGCTTGATTTTAATATAGGCACATTGCTTATCTACCCCAAAAAATATTAAATGTTGTTATAAATATCAGCTGACCTAAATATGAACATGAAAGGCATGTACAGTTTTATATTCACAAAAAAGCTTCGTGTTACGGTCATTAAATCATATTGTCATCATACGTTTTCCTATTGATTTGGCCCATATAAGTGATATTTTTAAATACTAGCGGTAAATTTTACAAAAACACCGATTATACAAAAAAAAAAGAAATGTTTTCTGTTTGTGAAGCTAGGATCTATCTATCTATACAATGACATATATAGAGTATATACTTTTTTTAACCTTACGACAACAACTGCATGCCTCATATTATTTGAAATGTAATGTACACCACTAAGGATTATCTAGGCGTGACTTATTAAAACTATAATAAATAGAGCTCAATGTTAATATATTTTATAAGGATAAAACAACACTTCCCATGATTAGTACAAAATAAAATTAAATATATTGTTAGTTTTTACATAGGTAAAATTTATTTAAAAGTACAGAACATATGAAGGACTACACACTGAATTGAGATAAAATACTTAGAACTGACTTTGAAAATGATGTAAGCCACTTTAGTATTCACAATATGAACTTATTGCATTGATTATAATAATTATTTGGCAGACCAAAAGAGATTTTCCAACAGTGCATAGGTCATTAAACCTTATTAATAATATAAGTGAAGTTTGGAATAGAAGCTGTAAGAAAATCTGCAATTAGACTAGCCACTACATCTTATATACCGAAACATTATGACTAAGAAAATTTATTAATGTGATGTTCCAGCATACAAGTTTAGTTGCATGCAGGCAACAAGGGGCCAGCATACACCCAAATATAAATTAGTTAAGTATAGTTTATAGATAGTAATTTAATATATTTTGTACAATAAAATACAATTAAGTACAACTTGTAGCAAAGATATTAAAGAGAGTAATATTTATCTCAAGTGTTAAAGCTGCAATAACGTGTGTGTACGCACAAGGCATATTTACACAGCACACACGTATGGCAACAACACACCATGTGCTGCACACTATAGTACATAATTAATTTTATTACTTAATAGAATATAAAGACACGCCCAAGCTGAGAACTTCACCACATACTTTACATATTTCAATGCATGATTAGCCAATGAACATGCCTGTACTTCACTAGCAGATCGCTATTAAATAATACATTGATCGACGCTTAATATCACAGCTAATTATGCTTTGAAAATTATAGACATGTCTAATTTTCACTAATGTAGATAACAATGTAGAGTATAAGTAGATAATCTGAATAAATTTACATTACAATATCATGTCTTTTCATATGAAAAATTTAAAATTACATTACCAAAAATTAAACAGTGCAGCGCATTATAAATAAATGTGCATACCTTAATATTTAATTGACTAAATAAATTTGTTGCCTGCAGATCTGATAATTATTTTAAATATCGAGAGGTAATATCTTAAAGAGAAATTTTAATTTCAACTATTGAAAAAAAGTTAAATCCAAATTTAAAAATATTTAGTATCTATAATGCCAATTCCCTTCAAATCCACCTTGTTATCATGAATGTGAAATATCATTCCAAAAAGCTGAGTCTCCGTCACACATATTTCACTATCACTATAATCGTGGGCCATATAGTAAGGATTGAAGAGAAATAGAAGCGAGCACTTCACGAGTGTGCATTACTGTTTACATGAGGCTTTTTATCTTGTGCATCTGGAGTACGCTGCCCATCTCTACGTGGTGGCATCCGTTCATTAATAGCATCTAAGCCTTTTGCTTCAGCAAAAGAGGTAATCTTGTGGTTGGGTGAGAATCCTTGTAGAGCATTTTTGAGAGAGGTTTTACCACCTGATAGTGCACCCAAAGGTAAAGCACCAGTGGGAGTAAGCCCCTTAAGCTGCAACACTGATTCACTTTCCTCACGAAGTACTGAAAAGACATGTGCCATTTTTCCAATAGCACGTATTTTGTTACGAATCACTTCTTTTCTGAGATTAGCTTCCTCCAATGCATCATCTCCTTCTGACATCAGCTCATCATCAGAGCAAATATTTAGGACATTAACAAGCATCTCTGTCACCTTTTCCCCTACAAATGGAAGTGACCAAGTAAAAACGTCCATGAAGTTAGGCAGCCAATATGGGTGGGGAGAACAGTTGAACTGTCGAATATTCATGACATTGTTCTCATATTTTAAGACTGCAGCTTTATTGTTGTATACATCCAGGTAATTAGGGGCTGAGAAGATAGTAATAAGACTTGGGAACCCAGTAGTCTGGCTTTTGCGATACATTCGATAACCAGCATCTTGAGCTTCATGGGCACGGATGATTGACAATAAATTGTTTCTCTGTAGAAAGTCACAACAGGCAGCATAGCTGTAAAAATATGAACAACCTCTAACAGAGTTGTGCGAGAAATGCTCTGCATTTTTTTCATTTCCAAAATCTTCAAGAGGGTCAGACCACAGCAGATCACACATAGCCCCAAATGCAGGTGGTTCTTTGAATCTATCTAGTTTACGAATATCATCTAAGCTGTTAATCTCTGGAGAAAGTCCTCCATGTACACATAGGAACTGCTGGTTCATAAGAGCAGCAAGAGGTAAGCAATCAAAAGCTTCCATACATGCATCATACACTTTTTCAGAATACTTAATTTTGCATTCTTGTTTGAAAGTAAAATATTCTGTCAAATGTCGGCATTCGTGATTACCGCGTAATAGAAATAATGTCTTCGGATAGCACAATTTCAATGCCCAGAGGTAGAGAACACATTCTATACTAAAATAACCTCGGTCGACATAATCACCTAAGAATAAATACTTGGTGCAGGAAGGAGAGCCTCCCACTTCAAACAATTTCATCAAATCGTAAAACTGGCCATGGACGTCTCCGCACACGGTCACCGGTGAATCAATCTCGATCATAGTTTTCTCAGATCGTAATAAGGTGGCACCATCTTGGATGATTCGTAAAGCTGCATTTTCTTCAATTCGACCCTCTAAGATAAAGTGTTGCTTCAGTACATCTGGTAGAGGTTTTCCAGTTTTTTCATCGAATACTTCAGACACAGTTAGTTTGTGGCTAGGAGGGAATGCGACACTTTGGATCATACGCTGCGTAGTCGACACTTTATCATTGCTCCCGGACATATTTGTCACATAAAAAACACTAGGTCTAATCCATACACGCCACTATTTTCAAAATGGCAGAATAGATATAATACTAAAACAGAATCCCGATTTCACGACAGAGAAACTACTGCGCACTGGAAAACAATGCGCAAACATCTGGCGAGTGGTCAATAAAATAAACAGGGATATCGAGCGCGTTTTATTACTTTTGAACATATCATTTAAATAGTAACACTGGCGATATTAGCATTAGTTGCCAGAATTTTAGCTTACAAATGAAACAAATACTACTTTTAAAGTTGCTATGTATAAAAACTTATATGAAAAACGGAATAAAAATGTCTAATATAGTTTTGTTTATTGGAATTGTTGTTCTATAATACCTATAACTACCACATCCAGAGACGGATTTTTAAAAGTCAATTTATTTAAAACCTTTAATAATCCATAAACTATAGTTAAAAGAATCGTATTTTTAATTTTATAAAAATGAAATAACATTTTGCTTAACAAATCAACGGTTAGCTTACATAATCTATTACTAGTAGGGCAAGTCGATTTTGGACAAGTTATATTTATCATAAAAAAACCAAACTCATATTCTATTAGGTGATTCTGCGTTTTATTACACGTCACCCAAACGATAGGTATTATTTTTAACGTTAGCGACTATTTTTAACCCTTGGGTAATAATTGCTTTGTACTATGTCGCGGTTAAATATAATCATTCGCATAGGTTTTGCTAAACTGTAACTTGATATAGTAGAAATATAATTGCATATACTGTATATTTTTGTTACTTTCGTATATATATGAACCAATTTACAAGTCGATGATAAAAAGAGATTTTAAAATCATTATATGGACAATACTATTTATAATTTAGAAATAATACCACTACCCATTCTTTGCATATGAAATTACAATGTCAAATATTCGATTATTTTAAACGAATAATCGTTCAAATTCAATGATATGACATAAATAGGTCACAAGACCTTGACCATTAAAAGCGTACTATTTATGTATGTAAGATTATAATAATTGATACTAGGATTACTTATCTATAGTTTCTTTAAAATTTAATTAATTCCAGAAACGAAATTCATTAGCAATATAAATTTTAGCAAATATATCTTAAGATTATGTTGAATAGTTGAAGTATGATTGTTAAATAATTGAAATCGAAATATTATTGTTAAACCAAGCTCAAAGCCGTTGTTCTTGTTTCAATCTTTAGATATTGTAGTCTGCATGTACTAATATTAACCAAAATAACTAAATAGAAAAAAATCCAAAGTAACAAAGTATCAAATTACAGTTTTGAAAATAACATTCCAGTTACAGGAGGGGAGACCGGGCACGATAGTACTAAGGTACGGTAGTGACAAACGTAGTATTAGCGAATCTATAAGGAATACCGTAGAGGGTTTCAGGGGAAAAACGAGCCCCTTATGTGTCTGAGTGCGTTTTACAGTGTTGCATCAGCCTGCGTGTGACACGAGCTAGTTAATAGATTGTCTTTTTTGCGGTTTGAAAAGAAGAAATTTTTGTTTCATATGGTAGGGCTCACATTCCTATAGAATATATGTAATAGGTCAAGAACTAAATACACTACATACTACTGGTATTCAATTGGTTGATGATTATCGTTATAGCTGCGAAAATTCCGATTAAATTTACAAAAAGTTTCTACCAGATCAATAAGTTAGGCATGGAAAAATACATTTTTTCCATACTTAAGCTATGATAGTAAGACAAATATTCCTATGTTTAAAAAAAATAATATTTGTGATATGGCTTATAAATTGCAATTTTTGTACTGATTATTGATTTTGACTGATTAAGAATTGATTATAGTTGTAAGAATATTCATTGTAATAGTAAACGAAAGTAATACTTAGATATTGGGGACAATAAAAGTTATTAATGAGAATTTTGGTGCTTTTTTAAACTGTCACTACCTACCTCGGGCACTGTCACAAGCGCCTTTAGCATGTGATCAGTTGTGACATTTCCCTGTTTTGTTTTAGCTAGCTGCCATGAGTTAAGCTTATTACATAGAAATAAAATAAAAGTATTTATATATAGCCAAATTTTTCATGTTGTACTAACAATTGCATTCCAAAATTCAACACCTGTCGTGGCGCAGAGGCACAAGCGTGTGACTGGAAACGTGTCTGGTTGTGGGTGTACGGAGTGTCTTAACACTAGGTTCTCTGGTTCTCTCTGCCTACCCCACTATATGCGGGATGCAGCGTGAAGTTAAAAAAAAAGAAAAAAAAAAAAATGAAAATTGTCACTAACGTACCCAGTCTCCCCTACACTAAATTTGGAAATGGTGATAACTTTAGAAATTGATTACAACTTTTGATTAATTACAAAGCGATTTTTTTTAATATCAATCATATATAAAAATAAATATGAGTAACATTAATAACGATTCATGACTAATCTAAATCTAAGAAACAAAAGGAATATAAAAATCTATTGAATTGTTTAATGACTACGATGCCCCGGCGATGCTCTAAAATTTTATTGTTCTATATTTTCGATTTACACTGAAATTTATTTATTTTTTACTACAATACATACTACATACTTGCAGAAATGTTTCACGCTGTATCCTGCATATAGCAGGGTAGGCAGAGGGAACCTAGTGTTAAGACACTCCGTTCCCCACTTTCCGCCGAATTGAGGCATTGGGTGCTGAGTGGATCACTACTACTTTATTTTAGTAGTTGATGATTTTATGACTCTTGCCATACTATTTCTATTCACCATGCCTTGACATTGACCGAATTCACGAAAGTATTCTACTTAGATTACCACATAGAGTTAGTCTTATATTATGTTAAATGAGATAAGATGTCCATCACGAACAACTGTGGGAAAACGCTTTTTCCATATATGATACAGTGCTTTTTTTTATTATCACATCAGATGTTCCAGACGATTACAATTTTATCAGGTTTACATATTGCATTGTAGGTAGGTATAATGAGAACTTAATGTGTTAATACTCTGTTCTCCGCTTTCCACATGAATTCGAGACACTTCGTGTTGAGTCGCAAATTTTAAACTATTCTTTTATCAACAATTAGCTTGGGAATAATATTTGGTACAAACCTGCCCACGATACTATACAACTTTTGCCAATGCGACATTTACTTAATTCTTTTAGTTTAAAAGTTTTATTATACGTATAAGATTTTCAAAATTATCAATTGTTATATGCCGATAAAAAGTGTCCATTCGATGAAAGTGTAACAACTTCAATCAAGGCGGTATTTCCTTATGTGGCATAGTTTAGCTAGACCATCATGATTCTTCATCAGATGTACCAGATCTTTAATTTTTATACGCCAATTGAAAATGCCCACCACGCTGAACAATTTTTGTTAAGGCGACTTTTCCTTTTTTATATTTTAGCTGATCTGTTGTGGTTCTATATCAAGTGTGTCTTGTGTGTCAGTCTTCATAATCAATTTTACACATACGCTTGGGCCGGACGCCCAGGTCTAATAGTTATAAAACATTTTCAACAAGTTTGATCAAATCTGTTAATTGGTTTCATGTGCTTGTAAACAGGGAAACAGATATGGTAAAAATTAAAACAAAAATTTTATATTTATATTCTACAACTTTTTTTAAATAGTTATTAAAACTGAATGTATGGACTTAGCTTCGAAGACGACACGATCGGCAGTTTGATTTGACAAGCATCCGGAACATCTGTGGGGATATAGTAAAATATAATCTAAAAATGTCAATCTCTCACAGAGATAATAGTGTGATAAAGACGCTGTCGGCGCATGATATGTAGAAAAGACATAAAAGAGAAGAGGATGATAACGACAGGATCCTTCCGGTCCGACATTATTTTTAAGTTTACTAGGAAGAAAAATAAATCTAAAACCAATCAATAATAAGAAAAACCTGAACTTTGTGTCTGAGTTTACCTCACAATTTTTGCAATAAGAAAACTAAATTACACAATAAAGAAAACTCAAAAAATGGCACGGAAACGAAGTCTTTTAAGAATTTCTTTTCTTGTTTAGTAAACGAGAGCATGACTAATTCATTTACTTTTAATAATTATAGACAGCAAATGATTGTACTTTTATGTTAGTTAGGTACGGTGGTATGCAAAATTTAAGAATGCGTGTAAATATTTTAAAGTCGATACAGCATTTCATATGAAATATTAGATATATTTCAAAATATGAAGGAATTTAGAGGACTGCTAAGTTAGTATAAATAATAGAACGAATGATCTAATAGAGATAGTGTAAATGATCGAATTAAATGTCAATCATGTACCAGAATTAATTAAATGAAATTATTTTAACTGGACTAAAAGCGTATACTTTAGTAATAATACAAAAAAAATCAAAATATCTTTATTCAAATAGGCTATTTAAAAGCTCTTTCGAATCGACAATTAACAAAAAGATGTCCGTATTGTCAGTCCTACTGGAAGCTACCACCAGCTCGGAAAGCAGTTCTGCTGAGAACAGCCTTAAATTAAATATATACGCTGTTTCCTTAAGTCTATGAAAATAGATCTTTATTATAATCCAAAGTGTAAGTATTATTTTACATTTGTTGGAATATCAATTGATTTTATAGTTGGTCAACTGACTTGTTAAATTATCAAGTTGTTTTATAGATTGTCAATTGATTATTATACAAAAACTAATCTTTTATAATTAGTATGTCTTTTAACTTATAAAATGGTTGCCGCCACTTTTACTGTGTTCTTTACGTGTTAGAACTTACGAGTCGAAAAGCAGCCTCTTCGAGTACTCTTTCATTTCGGTGAAATATAATTAATTTATAAAACCGAATGACCGTTTTATTTACCCTAACCTCCTACAACATTAATATTCTATTTGGAGCCATCGCGGCGTAGTGGATCAGCGTCTGACGGTAAACGCGATATATCGTGGATCCGATTTCTGGTACATCAATCCATGTAAGAAAATCTTGTGATATGTTTTTGACTCACTGAAACTATCAAATTCTAAAATTTGCTTACATGTCCGGATCAGACGACCATATAATATTTACGTCGCATAAACCTCTATTATTTATCCTTGCCTGCTTTTTAGTTCTTTTATTTTTTTTATCAATCTATTTATTAATTTAATACTTCGGAGTACGGATAACTAGATTAGAGAAACTACACGGAGTTCCCAGTACGATTTTTTTGTTTCTTTAGGGACTCGATAAACATATCGATATAAACGTTTTACTATTTACATTTTTGGGATGTGACACAGGTAACAACTATGTGAAGTGCGTTGCATGGACATTTTTAAATATTTTTGTTTTTTTCATAAATATTTATTTCATAAATACTGACACTGTATATAATTATTTATGCATACCATATATTTCATAAGTAAAAAGCAATAAATACTCTTGCAAAAATTTATTACTTTACGTAATTATATAATGTTTTTATTTAGAGTTCCTATTAATTACAATATGAAAATGTCAGGAACTTACGTAACCATTACAGTTTTTTTTGTAATACTAATTAAGTAATAAATAACAAAAAACTTGCTGTTTTCGATTGATACTAAAACAAACGGTCGATAAGACTCATACAAATAAATACTTTTATACATTTAAAATAATGATGTCTTTAGAAAAGATAAGCGACAGCAGCAATTTGATTTCATAAAACAAAATAACCACTTATGATTACGAAATCATACCAATATTATTCAAAATTTAAAATATAAATAAATTTATAATTGTGAAGTTTGTAGGCAAGTGAGTCTAATTAAATAAAGAAATACAAATATTTAATATTACAAATAATTAACAAAAGTAACAGTGATTCCTATGATCTTTGGTGTAATTTTTACAGTAATATATATAAAGATCAATTATAATATTTATTTATTATACTTTATCCGAACTCATTTGAAATGTCAACATTATAACATTATTTATGTAGATGCACTTATTTCATAGTAATACATATTTAAGTTTGTTACTTTATCTTACCAATATTTAACTTAGTTAAGTAATATTGTGTCTATTGCTACAACTAATAAATATTTTAATTTATTAAATAGTAATATAAAATAAAATAATCTGTCGATCAGGTTTAATACAAAACGGATGAATCTCAACCAATATAAGACTTAAATATTATAATATAATACATTAAATAAAAAATAAAAAAACATTATAATAAATTTTGTATTTCTAAAAACGTTTGCGTACAACAGTTTTTAAACTAATTTGACTTCTCACACTGTTTTGGGTATTGTATAAGTAGATTGACAGTCATCGTCAGTTCACAGACACTGCTGGATCCACAGTTCGGTATTTAGGCTTGCTGTGAGTGAACGGCAAATATCTATATTTAATCATGTGCTGTAAGAAAAAAAAATTGCTGTCAATAAAGTTTATCCAACTTAATATTTAATTATGAAATCAGTTATTACAATGAAATATTTGCCTAAAAATGTGCACGTAATAAAATTAGTAATTTTAATGTTAAAAATGTAGCAAAGTTATCTTAATCAATATTTTATTAGATGTTTTAGTTTGTATACAGAAGCGATTAAATGGTTTCAGAAGTACTTTATAAATAATTTTCCCGTCATAAAGCTAAAAACACGTGTGCCATAAAGATGATACGTTTATTCAAATAGGGAAACACGTAGCGGAAATGGGAATAAGCTTTTTGTGGGAATATATGGGAAAGATTGATGAATGAGGAAGATGCGATGTGTGTTGCCAACGCTTTCATCGAAATGCCTAGGAACTAAAAAAGATTACCCAACCACTGAATCTCCGTTGTAAAACCCGTTGCCTAACGCGAAAAATACTGAAGTGTGCATTTGTGTTAGTGGCGATTTGGATACTAAAATTATTACTGTGTTCTGGCAGTCATTATTTTTAGGTTTGAACCTAGTGTGAAGACATGTCAGTACAAAATCAAAATATTCTTTATTCAAATAGGCTGTTACAAGCACTTTCGAATCGTCAATTTACAAAAGATGCCAGTAGTGTCAGTCCTAACGGAAGCTACCACCGGGTCGGAAAGCAGTTCTGCTAAGAGCTGGCAAGAAACTCAACAGTTGCTCTTTTCAAATAAAAAGTATATTTTGTGGTTGTCTTATAGCAAATTTATCTATAATCGCAAGGGTATCATGAATTGTTCCTAATTCCTCACCCATAGAATAAGGTTTTTATAGCATATTTTTTTAATTCTATCGTGTCATTCATTAAATTTAGTAATTAATTATTGTTTTAGAAAAATATTTTTGACAAGCTACCTATAGTTTTGCTTTATGAAAAATTTTCCAGATTGAACTTTGTTCTCTTCATTTGAAGAGAGTTAAATTTATAACATTCTAAAGACAACTTTTAAACGCAGTTTGAATGGAACGAACTCCAAAGAGCTAGAAAATATTTTCAAATAGTTGAACAGAGTTTTAGAAATTGGCCACATCCTTGAAATGAATATTTTTTTATTCAGTATATTTTTAATAGTGGAAAAACGTAAGAAACGTGTCAGGACATAAGCAATAATAAGCAACTAATACACTTACAATACTTTCTTTTGTATTAGTTTTTATACAAATATAGATTTTTTTTTATTTAACATAGAAAGACAAGCAAACATTATCTAATAATAATTGCTTCCATTTCATTTATCTAGCCTAAAAGAATATATCCTCATAATTATTATTACATTTGCACTTATAAACCAAGTAGTATATATTTTAATCTCCATATTGGCAACAAAAATGTTTAATTTGATAATTTATAATGCATACATACCTTTATTTGTCGCTTCATAGTTATACAAAACAGGGTAATGAAGTACATTACTAATATTGGCCAGAATACTGGGATATTGAAGGCATCGATAAAGGTGCAGAAGAAAGCTATTATTGTGCTCTTAGTAACAGACAGCCAAAACTTGAATTCCGGTAATCTTCTAATAAATGGTCGGAATTCCTCTGTAGACCTAGTAGGAAGTGCGGGGCCATTATCGTCATCTCCTAAAAATTTGCATTAATTTTAATTGTTGCTTTTAATAAATGTTACAAATATACAAGTACGTTTTTTGAGGTCATCTATGTAAAGTATGACGGCATCTGACCTAAACACTGTGGCTATGGGTTCGATAAGCACATATGGGATTAATATTTAAATTATTTTTATTTCTCCACTCTGGTTAGACAAAGGATGTCGTAGAGTTTTCCCATTCAAAACGCAATATCTCAATTTCAGATAGAAAGTGTCGCCACTTTCTATAGAGGGTTTGGACAATGGCTTCTATAATTATCCGGAAATCCGGAAATAGCGTGAAGCTTAATTTATTATAATATACTGCCTAATAAGTAGAAGAAAAAGTAATAAAATAAACCATTGTTAAATGAAAAGTCATGATAAATAATATATTCCAAAACAAAGTCGAAAATATCGACAAAGTAAAAATTTTATCTACAACATTTAAGTAAAAAATACTCAGTCATTAGACATCAGTCGTTGAAGAGATACTAAAATGATATTTTTTTAATATGATACAAAGGTTATCATCACAGTATCTTTTACATGAAGTGATACCATATGCATCATCTTCAATCTTCAACATCTGTATGAGACAGTTGATATATACTATACTTAATGTGATGAATTTAAACTTGGGTCTCACCAGCTATTTAATATTTATATTTGTAACATATATAAAATATGTGTGGTGTTGAGAAACAGTGAAACAGCATAATATGGCAGTATGCAATTGTTATGGACTTGATTACCATCACGGGAAAAGATTTTAGGTCAGGAAACAAGGTTGATTCACATCTCTAAATATTAAAATATCTTGTGTTTTACCGCATTAAGTTTTCTCTACCCTTATATATGGAATAAAGCATTAACATGGTTTATATAAAACATTTTCAAAGTCTATTAATTAAGAAGAAGCAGATGCAGATTATGAATTACTGTACAGAAGAAATCATAAATAAATTATAAAAGGAATAAATAATTCTTTGCCCTTTGCCATCTTTCAAAATGAGTGAATTGTGAAGGTAGAGCTGTTGGATAGAAATTGTTACTTATTCATGAATATAAGGTTGCATAATTTAACATAAAACTACTACTAATAATATAATAATAATGCTAAACAAATAATATTGCCTGTCGTGGTGCAGAGGCACAGGCATGCGACTATAAACGCGACAGGTTGTGGGTTCGATTCCCACTCCAGGAAAGGTAAAGTTTAGTATTTTCATTTCCTGGGTTTGGTAACAAGGTAAAGCGCAGCATTGAGTTCCGCCACTCAGCACGCAATGCCACAATTCGGCGGAAAGTGTGGGAATATAATTGTTGAAAGGGAATGGAGTGACTTAACTAGGTTCTCTAATTCCCTCTGTCTACCCTGGTATATGCAGGATTCAAAGTGAAGTTATAAAAAAAAAAAAATAATATAGAGCAAGTTGTTCCCAACAATGACTGGGCAATCTCGGAAACAATCTTTTGGCTGTTTTAATTACTACTTTACTGTTTTATTCCAGTTGGAATGAAAAAATATATAGTATATGCATTATATGTATGAAGGACAAAATTTGAAATTGAATTTTTTACTTGCATGGCTTACTTAATTGTTACAAACTATCTATTAAAGAGTTAACCCATAACTTGAGAAAAGATGAGTTTATAAATTCATCATTTCCCAAGCTTGACAAAATATGAGTTTATATGTGAATTATAAATGATTTACATAGAATATATATATATAATAGAACTTAAAGATATGAATAATCATAAAGTACAAATATTTACCATCAAAGTCCATTGCAGGATCAATTTTTGGCGTAAGGAATGCAATAAAGAGGTTTAAATGGTAAATTCCTAAGGCATATGTCACTATATACCATCCCTGAAAAGTATAAAATATTCTAAATTAATCTTTTATGAAAATTAAATTATTTTTATAAAATAATTAGCCAAAATATGTTTTAAATAGTTACATATGTTTAAATGCTTGTATTTGGTGTTTTGTTAACTATATATTTGTTACTTGTACTTTAGTAAGCTTAGACTCAAGCACATTATTACAAAATTTGTGGTGCTCTTTCTTATATTAATAATATATTGTTAAAAACACCAATAGATTATATTTTAATACAAGAGATATGAGAATTATTATATTTATAAGAAATATTTTGTATTTCAAGCTAGCATAATTATAAATATACATCTTATTTAAATATATAGGAATTAAAAATCTATTGCAATTTTACTTACTTGCTTTAAAAATATTCGAAGAACAAACATTGCTAATAATAATGCAGAGCCTACCCATCTGCTTTTTGTATGTGGGGTCCATTTATCCAACAGACCTTGATATATCTGTAAAATTAGACATAAAATAACAACAAATTATTACATTATTTATCAACTACATTTATCAGGGCTAAAGCTTATCTCAAAATGTTTCCTTCCATATTTATTATTATGATAGAATTATACGTATATGCCATACCCATACACTTAACATAAAAATTCTTAGTACATTTTTCCTGTATTTAAATGACCTTACGAATAATTTTAAGCTTTTAATATAAGTAACCCTAATATTTATGAAGTATCAACATGTTGATCAGTCACTTGAGGGTTCAGTGAAAACTATCATGTTATATACATAATAGGAATATCAGATAACTTACTTGAGAAATTCTGGTCCATCCTTGTGATATGAAGCCTTTTCTGCTAGACTCAGAGGCTATGTCATTGCCATCCATCATTTTCTATGTTTTCTTGATAACTTTGATTATTAATATATAAATTATAGATGTAATAATGAATGAACCATTAAAGTAACTAATGCTATTAATAAAATAATCGACTAGTATTTATTTCTCATTTCATTCACTAATACACATTATGTACTTTGGTATTAATGATCTTGTCATCAAAATTAGACGTCTACAATCTATAATTTGTATTCTTGATTTAACATGTTTGGTGTTGCCAGTTACTAAAGTAATACGTGTAATGTTTTTAATGGTATTAAACATCCATTGATAATTTTCTATCCACTATTGCTAACAATATGTATAATATGAAGAATAATTGTTTTGTTTATTTAAAAAAAAATGTAAGCCTCAATTTGTTTTATATATAAACAATTCAATAATAATAAATAATTATAATTTGGTTGTGTTCCGTAACAAATCACAAGTTTCGCGTATGGCGTCATGACTCACGAATACGTTATGACAGTGATCAAGTTCAGCGGCATCTATTTTCTAGTAGAGTAAACATAAATCGTAATACTTTTAATAAATTAATACTATCGGTATAGCACACCGCCATTGGTCGAACCTGAACTATTGTAAAATTTTACAGAATATATGTAGCAAAATTACAACCATTTCTTTCACAAATCTTTTTAATATTTTATTACGTACAGTTTTTGTACTCACGAATCCATATCATCCAATTTATAAAAGTAGCAATTGGTCTCAACATATAAAAATGTCTACGACTCGTAAATTTTTCTATAGTATTTTATAGAAATATATATGATAGATGATCTTCTTCTTCTTTGTGTCAATGAATTTGCAAGGTGTTCTTTGCAGCGGCCAAACTGGCTACGCAAGCGATTGAGCGATTTCCAGGTTGGCCAAAGTAGCATGTGACCTGGAGGTAAATTCTTTTTGGGAGGAATAAACCCTGGAGGGGGTGGATGGTTAATCTGCCACAGCCGTTCTTTGGCACGATTCAGATCACAATCTAAAGCCGTGGTGGATTGCATGAAGCTGCGGCGACTTTTCAAGCAGGATAGATGATAAAGCACTTGAATAAAAATGACTGAAGAAAAAATGATTGAATAAAATCGATAAATTACAAGCGGTAGTAGTTAAAGGCGTCAGATCTGAATATGAACAGTTAATTGAAAGAATACAAAATATATTTTATGAAGTGATAATATATTAATTTGCTTTTACTTTTGCCGATTCTTCTAACTCTTAAAGGTAGAGAATATACGGATATAGTGTATAAAGTTAGCAATAATTTAATAGATAGGTTTTTGTTTAATAAAAGATAATTTAATCATCTTTATTCCCAGGCTTTTTACTCGTTCTCTCACAAAGTTTTGTGCGAAACAAAATATTGGCAAAATTCCTTTAGAATAGACCAACTGTCAGGCTGTTTATATATACAAAGCGCAATTTTAAATATTGTGTAAGTAAGTAGTGTGATTTTGTCGCCCGCCAAAATTTCTATATTTGGATAGACTTAGGTACCTCTGTAAGTAATCTTATTTAAGAACTTTAGAACTTAATAAACATAAATAATTTTAGAATTAAATTATAATAATTATGTTGGGGTCTTATATATAATTTATAACATGTATCATAATAAAACTATACTAAATACACGTTTTAATGTTGACTTCTAAATATTTTGTTATATATATGTAAGGTACTTGTGTTATCGGGTGAGTCAACGGACAGGCGACATTATTGGTCATACAAAATTCACTTCAATGGGATTTATCGAAATTTCGAGAAAAAGGAAAAAAAGGGAATTTAGATTTTATATTTCACGCAAACAAAGTCGCTACTTGTGTTTATCGGCACAAATTTGCTTTGTATTTAATATTTTTTTTATTTCACATACGCATCTATGTATATTAAGCTGTGAAGTAAAAACCCCGATTTGGACCCCTTTTAACAACACTACGCGGACAGAGGAGCATGAAACTTGACGCAAATGATTTGAACTTTTTAAAATAATGCATATCCAACATATATTAAATTAATAAAATAAATGTTACACACACTACCATGGTTTGACATGCATGTTTATATAAAGTGACATTACGTTGCTAGGCAACGCCTTGTTAACGCGTCAACGGGGACACTAGTATTTAATTAAAACACATATTGACGCTTAAGAAATTTAATGAAATAATTGTTCTAGTTACAGTTTATACACAATTATTTTACAATACATAAGGATACTTTGCTTTAAGGAATAGTCTAAAGGATTAACTATAAATTACATAAAATTGAATTGAGATATTTACTCCTTACTCTACTATTATTACGTCTATTATTGCAAGGATTTATTTACATTCGTAACTTACGGAATATACATTAAAATAAGTAATACATATTTTAAACTAGTATCATTGTTTTGAATATAAAGGAAATTTTGGTCCAGCTATATCCTATGCTAAGCACAACTTCTAGAGGAATAATCGATATTGCTATCAAGAATACATTGTTTAACATAGGATTAAATTAATTTTTAATTAGGCAATATTTAACTGTATTACCTAATATTATTTGTGATGTTTCACTACAACCATACAATTTAATCACCCTTATTTGTTTTCAAAAAGGGTTTAGATCAAATTGCAAAACATCTGACACATTGTTTAATTTTTTTAACAATACTAATTAAAAGACTAATATTTTCAAAAATATTTAAGGCGAAACATAGTTAAATATTAACTAATGAATTCACATAATAATTATTTTATTCTTCAGATACTTATTTCAATTTTTATTATAATACATACAAATATAATTATTGCTTCCATAAAGCAACATGTTTAAATAGTTTATTTTTACATCCTTTAATTAATGCACATATTTGATAATGAAGCTGAATTGGAGACTCGATAAGCTCATGCAGGTATTGAGATTATCAGATATGAAACTAATCGTTGAGTCTGTATGGATTGCTGATTCATTTTGAAAATTTACATATTACAGTATACCTTGTTGGTATTTTAACAAGAGAAAACAAAAAAGATTTTGAATAAATTAAACTAACATATTTATTAAAATTTGAAACATTAATACAGCATATTTTTAATGGCAAAGATTTCATCTCAAATAAAGAAATGAAATTATACAGTAGACATTCAAAAAATTTTTGTCAAGGCACTCCCAATTTTAAAAATTAAAATTTTGCTACATGTTGAAAATTTATTTCAATTTTCAAACATGAGAAAACCATTTAGCTGTGGCACATATTTATAACAAGTTAATAAATAACTGTAATTTAACAAGGCAAAATATCATATTAATAATTTTTAATTATTATTCACAGCTTATTTTTAACCTTGATATGTCTTCCTATGTCTTTTTTACTTAACTGCTGAGAAATTTTGTATTTGATTATTTGTGTTAGAAGCTACCCATGAGCTGAACACATCCCTGAAAAATAAAAGAAAGTTGTGAGAAAAAAATTATTCTACTTTGACCTTTTATTG
This sequence comes from Philaethria dido, assembly GCA_033558755.1. Lineage (NCBI taxonomy): Eukaryota > Metazoa > Arthropoda > Insecta > Lepidoptera > Nymphalidae > Philaethria > Philaethria dido. The sequence goes on along the minus strand of JAKGSA010000211.1, from coordinate 286,817 downwards.
TTTAGTTAAATAAATGTTTTAGTAAATCAATTGATATTTTCATTTGTTACCTGCAATGACTGACAACACATTCATTTGAACAATATTCATCTTCCCATTCACTGTTAGATATAGCTGGATTTGTACAGCCTTGGCGAATACAAGATGGTGTGCTGCCATTTTCATTTTGCTACAGCAAAATAAAAAAAAAATGTTACAATTGACATTGTACATACAAGAAATTATACTAATTGTGCTTTGTTAATTAAAATGCTCAAGTGATACTTGTATTATACATTATAAAGGTTGCTTAATTATGACACATACTGCCAGATTCACTAATAAACTTTTTCTTTACTCAAGAATGATTTATGTAAATATAAAAATCTTATATTGTACCTCTGGAGACTGATGAGGTATTCCAGAATTAGTGTTTGCACTACTATTAGGGGACTGATCAGGTTTTACATTCTGTATTTGTTGTGCCTGTTGCTGCTGCTGACTTTGTTGTTGGGGCTGCTGATGCTGTATAGGTTGCGGGGGTGGTTGCTGGTGTTGCTGCTGCTGGTGCTGCTGATGTTGGGGTTGCTGGTGCTGTGGCTGCGGGTGCTGGGGCTGCTGATGCTGAGGCTGCTGATGTTGTGGCTGCTGATGTTGAATTGTCTGTGGTGGAGGCTGGTGCATTTGTTGCTGTTGTGGAGGATGTTGATATTGTTGTACTTGATGAGCTTGTTGCATCTATATACCAGATTGACAGGATTCAAAAAATGTAAGTCACATATCAAAATGAATAACAAAAATATTTTACTATTAAAAATATCATAACAGATGTGGTTACTCTGAACTACTTTGACTACAATAGTCAAGTGCCCGAAGTAAAAAGGTAAAGTTTAAAAGGTATTCTCCTATACATTGTATAGCATATTTATTTACAAACAAAAATACTTTTTTATTGTCACTATGTTAAAATTCAAGTGGTTATTACCTGCTGAGAATGATGATATTGCATAGCAGCATGTACTGATTGAACTGGAGGAGACTGGGACTGAACTTGTCTATAGCCTGGAGGTGATAGCCCAGAATTAGCAGCATAGTTTGGAGATTGTGCTGCTTGATAACTTCTTGGAGATTGCACCATATTAGACTGACATGATTGAGGAGACGTTGTTGAATTAACTTGGTAGCCTTGAGGCGACTGGCCTGTTACCCCCTTGATGAGAAAAAACAAAAATTTGGTATCGTTTTTGTTAAAATGTTCTAAATATGTTCTAAATATAATTATATAATAAAATACAAACCTGGTAAGTTTGAGGATTGTGTCCCATATTCCCTTGATAGCCTTGCGGTGACTGTTGGGGGTTTGGGGGGTAGTTCTGTGGTGGGGGTCCAGCAAAAGTAGATGGTGGTTGACCTCCAGAAAAGTTTTGAGGCGTATAACCCTGAGGTGTGGAATTTGGCGCATAGCCTTGAGGACCATGTCCATTCCCATATGCTTGTCCTTGATAATAATTGCCATAGTTTGCATTTGAATTATTATGATTATACATCACTTGGTTTTCTTGTTCACCTCCCTTAGAAAAGTGTCAACATGTTAAGCAGATTTTTTAATAAGATAGATACAATTGTAATAGAAAAGGGTAATGTTACAAAGTCAATTAACAAAACGATTATTATGGTTAAGCTATTCTATAATTATAGTTGTTTAACTGTAAACAAAAAAATGGTAGTAGAAACCAAATATAAATAACTGTGATGTATTCCATGCAGTTCCTTAATGTTTAATTCATTTAAAAGGTCAAACGTACTAAGTAAAAGCTTTCTGTTGTAAGCTTACCGGTTTGAAAGACGCGTGGATTTGTTAAATTAAACACAAGTTCAAGTAGTAATTGTAGCAAAATTATATTTAAATCTTTTTTTCTATTGTATTAATTTAGATATTACTGTTTTTAAATGTTTACCACTTTAATGAAATTAAAGCAAAACACCGCGATTCCCTTACAAAAATTATTAGGGACTAAACATCAAACAATGTACGATCAGTATCAGCTGTCATTGAGGCGTTCTCAGAGTTGCCAGTAGCAAAAATATTCACGTTTCATTTCAGGTACTTTTCTTACATATTAAAAATTTAAATTGGTAAATATTAAAAGTATTTTCTGTGGTCCACAACTTTTCATATTGTGCACCTAATAAAATTTGTTATCATAATTTTCGTTTATAAAAATACATTAGAAAAAAAAATCTAAATTTATTTAGCCGTTTTTGAATAGGTTTTAACAGAAAAGCAATAAAAACACATCATATTTATACAATATATGTGTTATGTAAATTATTTTATTTATATCAAATATTATATTTCATGCAACAATCACGTTGTTCTGTATGTTTCTATAATATCTAGCAAACCTGTTGATACATTAAAATCGTGTTGTCTTACCATGTAACATGTTATTTTATATAAAAGATAATGTTGAACAAATGGTTGTTTTCCCCTTTTTTTAGGAGATTCTGATACAATGTGATTAATAAAATTAGCTTCATTTTACAAGTTGCGGTTATTAGAAGCAATTGAAGTTAGTCTTGGGAATTCAATAAGCACTAAAATTTTTAAGCTTGTAATTATATAATGATTTTTCTTCAAGTTTTAGATAACTACTAGCACTATTTCTGACATATCCACCGAAGCACAGATGGAATGTTAAGTAGTTAGTTTATATGAATGTTATAGTATACCTTTATTAAATTAAATGACATACCTTAGATACTAAGCTGGCTCGATATGCTGCCAAAGCTTTCAGATATTCTTTCTTTGCTACTTCAGTTTTTTGTTTGTAAACCTAATGAAAAATAACAATAATAACAAGAATAATACAACACTTTATTCTGTAATGTCATAAACAATTGCTCATTACAACTCACACTCTTGTGTTCAGAATCCAAACCATCCCACATAGATGCTACTATTTTAGATACTTCTCCAAAGCTGGCATTTGGATTTTGGCCCTTAATTGCAGCTTGTGTGTCTCGAAAAAATAATGCATATGCTGATACAGGTCTGTAAAAATTAAATTTCAATAATATTTTATTTAGTTTAAATCAAAATTTTATTTTTATTACACTTACTTTTGTGGTTCATTAGGATCCCTCTTTTTTTTCTTTTTCTGAACTTTTGGTTTTTTTTGCATTTGTCCACGGTTAACTCCATTGTCCATTGGTTCTGGTGATGACCTCTTGACACCCATATTGCTTACACCAATCTATACAGAGCAATATAAAAATCAATATTTTTAAAATTTGTCATTTTTTTTAGTTCATTGGCAGTTACATATCTACAAATCATGTCTTATATTTACACCAATCTACATTGTAAAATGATAAAATTTGCCTATACCTGATGAAGCGTAGTTTGTTGCTGCCGGCTCGCTGAGCAATAATGGATAGGCAGAAGGCTTTCTGCATCACCAGGCAACTACCAACAAACAACGAATTTATTAGTTTTTATAGTAAATTTCACTGAAGACCATGTCAAATTATAAAGAAATGTATATGCCAATGAACTACAGATAAAAACATTTGAAGAAATTAAACTCAACAAATAATGGAAATAGTTGGTTAATATAAATTTTAAAATAATATAAATTATGAAGAGAAACATTTGTAAAAGCTGTGAGAAAGGGTAATTTTTTGCAATTAATGACATAAATACTATTGTATAAATTGGGAGGATAATAGCAAAGATATTATTTGTTGGAATACTGATTTATTGTGCCTGGATCAGCTAGGTGTTTACCTGAGAATGATGAGAAGGCACACTATCATCTGAGTCATCACTTGTAGTGCCTGGAGGTGAAGCCCTCTGTGGAGATCCATAAACAGGTCCAGGCTGTGTTGGAGTATTTGGTGTAGGTGGGCCACTCATGACTTGACTTGGCTGTAACATTAGCAATTGTTGCTGGCCACCAGGCTGTTGTTGTATCATATAATTTCCAGCTGGGGCAGCAGCATTACTGTAACAATGAGAATATGTCATAAATTAGTTAGATGAATATGAAATTATGTTTTAATAATAAATAATAATTAATTATACCTATGTGATGTAACAGGTGTATGTGGTTCTTGTAAGTATAAAGGTTGTTGGTACGATGGTGCACCACCTGGAGGGGCAAGACCGTCTTGAGCCGGATTCATCATTCCCACCTGTTACGGTGAAACATATTATACTATAGATATGGGTTAGAAATAAAAAAAACACATACAAAAGTAAAAAATAAAAGACTACAAAGGACAATTTAAGGCCTACATTACAATAAATGTTTAAATGTTAAAGTTAACATAAAATAAGTTTTGTCTCAATCTGTCAAAAGTCAAAATTCATATGACAATCTGCCAGTTGACAAACTTAATTACGTCAAAATGTGACATATTGTATGTTGTGCGTAACATTAGGGAAGCAAACTGTGGGCTATTGGCACAGCTGAATATATAATAAAAAATTTCACGACTAACCGTCCGTCCACGTAAAAATATGAAACTTTTAGAGATGGTCCTAATGAAAGTGAAATGAATTAGCTCTGCTGAAAAATGACACGCTTAGCCGATCGAAGGTTATAGGTATATAAGTTCTTTCTAATTATTTTAATGAAAGTCAAGTGATTAATGGTAAACCTTTAATCTGGTCTTGTTCATAATATGAATTTTAAGTTTATCTTACATGGATAACTAACATTTAAATAAATAAAAAAAATCAGTTCAGTTCATTTCAGTTCTTTAATTATGGCGCTTTGAACGTGCCAGTTAAGCACAAATCATTTCGCCAATGTCACGTTGTATGGAGAACACACGAAGGTGGATTGAATAAAAAGAAATCAAAGCTTCACGAAACTGCAAGTAGTATTAAAAAAAATAAAATCATATAGTAAGGGATCTTTATTCTTTACTCTGTACACAGTCAATTTTTCATTAAACATATCGAAGTATCTAATTTAAGGCAGAAATTCATTACTTAGACACAAGGATACAAGTATGATCCTAAAAAGATGATAATAAATTAAAAGTTGAGTTGTAACTTAGAGGTTTACAATCGCAAACTTATGGGCAAAATTAGTAAACGTACTTAGCGATCATTTTTTATTCAATATAAGAAGTACTAGCCTAAAAAACATGTACACGTGTACTGTTTCATTGAAAACAGTTTTTTAGGCTAGCACTTCTTCCGAGGGCCGATGACGTCCTCGGACTTTCAGTGTGTTACCGTACGATGTGTCATCAGTACTGAATCGGTTGATGAATATCAAATATTATTTCAATATGGAAGTAATACACTTCTATAATATATCGTGTAAAATTTTGATTGGAAAGAAACTGAAATGGTTGAAAGTGCATACAAGGTATCTCAGCCATTTTTATAAAATATTGACTAGCATAATATGTACTTAGTTATTATAAACTATTTAACGCATTTAATAATAAGTACTTCTGTATTTTGTTTAAATTTACATAATATGTAATATATTCGAGTTTTAAAGGATTATTTCTTCAAGTGAGATTTCAACCAGGTGTCAGCAACCTTTTTTAGCAACGCGCCTATGCAAAAATAAATGCTTGGCGGGCCGCATAAAATAACTAAGCCGTAAATTGCTCTCTCCTATACACAACTATTATAATATTTTTGTCATAAATATTTATTCCTATGTTATCGAAGAATGCAGTATGCATTGCTTTAAACATAGATAGATAGAGCGCAGGTTGTTTCCTCCGCAAAAAAAAAACACCCGTAATTTCGATCTGTCAGATTACCATTCTTTTTCATCCCAAAATTGGAAGTGATTAAAATTATATTATTTTCCATTTATATTTTGTCTACAGGGTCACTTAATTTGTTATAAAATAGAAGAATAACTTTGTTAATTTATCCAAAAAAAAAAATGTCTACATAATATACGTCTTATAGCGAAGTTATTATTAACTTTAATGGTGATTATTATTTATTAATGATACATATGATAATAACAGATTATATAATATGATGGGAACTGAGGTCCATACAGATTTATTAGGTTAAGCAATGTTCAGTCCTTCAAATAAAAATGGATGTGTGGATGACCTCAAGACCGTTCATACGTGAGACAAAGGTCATTTCTAACATCAATTATGAAATTACATATTTAGTTCTTTACTTTTGACAGCTTTCGTATCTTAAAACTGATTAAGAATAAAAAAAAATTGGCCATATGAAGACCTAGACTTTGAGAAACAAATCTAAAGTATAGTGTCTATCGATCAGGTATACTTCCGATCCTTATTTAGGATACAGCACTTCTTTATATTTGTTATCCATTCTAGGCCCATGTACTTTTATGTTATTACCAATAAAATTTAACGAGAGCCCTAGAAATTTTAAAATATCTTTAAGAGTGATCTAAAATAACTTCGAGTCCACCGCCTACTTAACGGAATTTATTCAAAGGCAATTTCATTTCAATAAAAGCAATCTAAAAAAGTAGGGCAGATGATCGAAGACGCATTTCGTAAAAGTTCCGACTATAGAATTGTAATAAAAAGACATAACATTATTTCGTATTATGTTTTGTTAGTATGAATTACTTAAAATATTTAATATTTAACATAAATTTAGATATTCAAATTTAAACAAATTTATTTTCGAGCATATTTAAATGCGTATATATATTTTTAAAACTTATTGAAAATGGAGTTTATTATGGTATGTAATGTTATAGTTAGGGATATTCGATAAATTAAGTTACTGAAGATGTTCATATTTTTGTTAGATATTTTTAGTTACATATACCATCTAAAAATGATCAAATATTACCAAAGTAGAGTTTAGTTAGTGCTACTACCACTAATTTATATTTATATACAACACTATGGCATCGCCATATACTTAATCACTGTTAACAAACCTGAGGTGCGGCGTGGTGAAGTTGAGAATATTGTATATGCGAGTTTTGTCCGCTAGCGCCAGTTGCATGTTGACCATGAATCAATGGAATATCAAACTCTTCGTCTCCAAATGATGGCGTATGAAAAGTCTAGAACAAGTTAAACCTTTAATAAAATTAAGTATTAAGTTCTCGCTTACAGTTATTAACAAAAATATGATGATTTTAGACGCCATTTTGGGGCAATGGCACTGTACATACGTTGGTTGTATGCCTGACTACATATGTTGGTTATGGATTCAATCAGCGCTTATCAAGTGTATATTCACGATATTTTTAGTTCCTAAGGTAAAACAAAGCACGTTGAATTCCGTTCCGTGATGGATATTAACATGTATTAAAATTAATTAATTAAAAAAGTCTATTATTTTTTAAGGAAATTATAATATCTGTGTCATATATGTATTACGTAATTTTTATGCAGATAGAACAGTTCACAGGCTGCCGATTCTATTAAATCTGGCTACGAGGTACGTAAATATAAGAAACATATAAGAATACTTTACACGAGTAGTAATCTAAAGAAATTCTATTGTTAAGAGCATTTTTTATAAAAGTGACAGTTTCAAAGATACATGAAAACATTTCTAATTTTCTGGTTTAGGAATGTCAGTTGATACTAGGCTCTCTATGTCTATGTCTATCTTAACTTTGTTATCCCAAAAAAAGCGTGATACTACTTCAATTTTAGGACAAAACTTATTGACCATTAATTATAAGACACGAATATTATTGTTATAAATAACATAACATAATTAAACAGCAAATAAATCAACACGCAATGCCTCAATTCGGCGGAAAGTGGGGAACGGAATTGTTATAAGAGAACGAAGTGTCTTAACACTAGGTTGTCAGGTTCCCTGTCTACCCCGCTATATGCGGGATACAGCGTGAAGATAAAAAAAACATAATTAAAATAACATAAATGTTATATTATCGCATTACAGGGTTTATAATATTATATTTTTTTAAATATATTTCGATTAAAGGCACACGGGTAGTAATGGATGTACACGAATATAAAGGTCATTGAACATTCTTTACAGTATTATAACAAATAGAGTTGTCAAAATCAGAAAAAATATAAAATATTCATAATACATATTTAAAAATATATACGTAACGAATAACATAAGTATTATTCGAAATAAATAAATAAAAAAGGTATTTAATTAGCATTTAATTAGCAGTGTCTTGATACTGAATTTTCTCTTGTATGCGTGATATATAGTGAAGTTTGTGTGATAAGAGTGAAATATTGATTATTTCCTAATATATGTTAGAGCTGTTTAAATGAAACTGCAAAGAATGTACTGTACTATATAATAATATTTTATAAATATCAATTAAATAATCTCGTATTAATAAGAATAATAACACACATAATTATAAAGAACAAAAAATCCGACTGAACCAATTCTTCAAATTTAGGAAGCAAATACTAATTATTAAATAAAGTAGGCAATAAAAGCTAGTTACCTATATGTTATATATTTGAAATGTGCTAATTAAGTCCTTTCATTTGACATCTCACACGGTACCCATCAACTATTTTTTTGTTTTTATTCATGACGTAATTGCCTTTAGAGGGCGCCATATTGAAATAAGAATGGCGTCACATATCTAAGAACACTTGGAGTATCAATATCTATGTAACGACACCTTAACTATATAAATCTGTTCAGGCATTTGGAAGATATGAGGTAATAAAGAATATTACAAACATACATGATACGCACGAAAAACTTAACACTCCTTTGACAGTCGTGTAAAAAAATGGATAAAAAAGAAAACGTACTTATTAAACATAGTACATATACTACAATAGTCAGCTGAAACTAAAGGAATCTAAAAAACACTAAAGCAGTTATTTAGTTTAATTAGCATTAGCATACGACTAATAAAAATTTAGGGTCTGAAACATTTGATATGGAACTTTAAGAGATCAGCTAACCTACAAAAGCGTGACGGGCTTTTTTCACTGATAAATTGCGCGCGCGACTTCGCTAGCTTGGTTTGTTGATAAAAAGTAGCCCATGTGCATTCATACTAAATTTCATCTCACATGTCTCAGCAGATTATCTTTGAAAAATATATTTACTCAGATAAACATTTTTACAACCTCTGGACATTATTATTATGCATATTGTTAAACTTATTGCAGAGGATTACTTAATAGTACCATTGTCGTGTAAAATACGTTATCTTAGCAACGCGTATGTCACTTTACTGAAAAGTATCTATATATATATATATATATTTATGGATAACGGATGGCAAACGAGCAGAAGGACCACCTGATGGTAAGTACCTTCGATGAACATCTATAACACCAGAGATGTTGTAGATGCGTTGCCAACCTACAGGATACAGATGGAAGGGGAGGACAATGTAGTAGTCTGCTATCGGAACCACCACATTTTGGGGAAAGGATGGGTGGGAAAGGGGAAAACCTGGCTTACATGCCATCGAACCGGAACACATCATAAGATATTTGGCGGTTCGTCTTTGACATGATAGTGGTCGCGAGCCAGTCGGAGGACGAACCTCCTACCACCAAACTACTGGGATACCCGCCTCTTACGGGACGCTACCAAGCGGCGGAGGGGAATTGTATTCTAACCCCGTATAATATTTTAGGTATTTCTGATACATAAAAATATTGATTTACTGCACTTCTTCTTCATGTAAACTATATATATGCTAATTCTCATACTCATACGTTTGCATAGTTTTTATAGTGTAACCTTTTCACTCGTAGACGGTTAAACTTGTAGTAGGCGCTTTTTTTTTGCTTAATGATTTTGCGATGACAGGCGCAAAAATAGTAGGCGCTTATAGCTTATAGATCTCTATTCATGTCAACTTTATCGTGACTTATACATCACATTTAAACAATTTGTTCAAATTACTTAGTGTCAAAACCATAGTTTATGTACTCTAAATATTAAAAGCAATACATATATATTAATTTTAAAACAATTTCATAGCTACTCTAAAATGAGCATTGTAAAAAAGTATTTAAATTATTATATTTCCAAATAAAATAAAAAAGAGCTAGAGACTTTTATTTAGAATTATTTACACAAACAATTGCGCGGTACAATATCTTCGTATGTTCGTGTACCTCTAGCAGTTAAGAGAGCGCACGCCAGGATAACAGTCACACGGCATGATTTTTTTGGTGGATAGATTCACATCAGGTATTCCAGATCTTTGAATTTTGTAAGCTGACTATAAACATCCATCAGGTTTAATATATTTTCATAAGGTGCAAATTTTCTGTTTTCTTAGATTGCCCCATTAGATGTTCTAGACCATGGGTAAGCAACCCGTATTCCTCGGGTCGCATGTGCCCCGCTTAATAACTTTGTGTGACCCGCCAATTTTATCGTTCGATGATTGTCCATTATATTGAGCAATTTTGCCAATGTGTCATTTACTTATTTATTATAGGTCTATTATGGTTCTTCACCAGAAGTTCTAGATCTATATTTACTATATGTCAGTTCAAAATTTCTTTGCCAATGAAACTTTTGCGTCGAGAGAGCGGCAATTCCTTATATTTTATGTTGTGGTTGTGTTCTTCAAATGTTCCAGATCTTTAATTATTATATGTCATCAGAAAATGTTCTCCCATAATATTTTTTATATTAGATACAGATACAGACAAAATTTTTTAGATAATCTACTAATACATAATATAATAAAAAAAAGAAATAGTAATAAAAATATGTGAAACTTTTGTTTTATATTCGAGGAAAAGTTTATAAATGAAAATTTAAAAATAAAATAAGGATGATGCATCGATTTCAAAAAAAAAAAATAATGACGTATGACCATTTACACGTTACAAGTTATTCCGCATCGCAGTTTTGTGTTAGTCAACGTTAGTTTTGTAGTGACTGGCGAACAAAGAAAACACTTTCATATTTAGATTATATTAATATGTAGTAATAGTTTTAACAAAATTTTTGGTGACGGTGAAAAATGGAAATGGTGTTAGAAGGCCATGTGAACGAATATGTGGGCATCACCTTAAAATCTTACTATTGTCGTAGAATGAAAACTTCCGATCATATAATAATTATATGTATCTAAACTATCATAGAAAATGCAAATGGCACTGCTTAAATACTATGTCGAAGATAATAAAATTATAAAATTTAATACCCAATTTTAGAAGTATTTTTTCTGTACTTTATATTTTGTCTCCTTAATGTCTTAAAAACCAACTGCACTCAATTAAATTAGACTTGGGCTTAAGTCCACGCAAGCAAAGTCGCGGGATACAAGCTATCTGCCTATGTCTCTATATTATTTGTGTTTGTCCGGTATTTTTCTGTCCATGTTTATTATTATTAGCCTTACATAATGTAACACCTGTTATTAGGTGAAGGTTTATTGCGGATTCTATCCTGCTAACAGACTTTTCAATGCGAGAAAAGAAAACATGTATGTTTTCATGAAGGTGGTGCATTATTGGATTTTCCTAATTTTATGTATATTATAATTTCAGGTGCATATAAGTTATTTGAAATCTTAAAATTTATATATTTTGCTATTTAGTAAAAATATAGAAAATTTAAATAAGATATTTAAGTATTCTACATAAAAAAATCATTGCGACAGAAAAAGTTATGTCCAGTTTATTTAAAAAAATACTGAATATATATAATTATAATTAAATTTTATCAATCAGTTTAGGTCGTTTAAGACTAATTTTAAAATTGTGACGCAAAATAATAAGCTTAAATTATTTTGCGATATATGAACTCTATCCATGCTTGAATTGAAATTATATTTAATTAAGTAAATAAATTAAATAATATAGAATTATATCATTTTTGATAGTACTAACCTGATCATTCATCGCGTACACAGCTTTTGTGTCGCGAGAAGCGGAGAGAGACAACTCAAGGCCTTCTGACCTCTGAAAAAATAAAAGAAAATGCTTAAAAATAATAATAAAAAGCACATATTTTGGCACATAAATATTTTTAATTATATATTATTTTTTATTATTATATATGGTATAGACACAATAATTATAAGGTTAATCTTTGTTATCTAGATTTAGATCTATTTTATACGACACTAGCGACCCGACCCGGCTTTGCTCGTATAATATTTTATTAGCAAGTGAATTTTTGTCAGCAAGTGAATCCTGACGTCTCACTTCGCGTCGTATTAATTATAGGTAATAATTATTAATTTCTCGGGTGGTAATCTTTATTTAGCAATAAAAGCAGTTGTTTAGTGTAAGAACTATCATATTATGCATGAAATGTTTAGGTAATTAAAGTATTTAATTTGATGGAGTTTAGTTATATATCCGTTTACAAACAAGGTATCCTTAAAAGATACACTATGTCTCCATCTTCGCCTCGACTATATGTCTTTTTGGTATCACATACTTTATTGTAGATCCATAAAATAGGAACAAGCCCACCACCATAATTTCAGTTACAATTTCAAATATTTTGTCAGCGTTTTTGGATGACGACTCCCAATCGGCTAATTTATTTTCCGAAGTTTTGAATATATATTTCAAGTAATTTTACACAAGACGTTAAATAACTATATACCTGAACTTTCTTCAGGAATGACTATGTGGATTGGTGGAAATTGTACGAAGTTCAGAGATCCGTTCTGTAGGTTTTGATCGGAAGATTTTATTTTATAATATGTAACATTAGGAATGTACTAATAATAATGATAAAAATAATACGTTATTTGATAACAGAAGTTCAAGTAACGCTTTTAATGTTTCAAAACATAACAATACAGTCTAAACCAATGTGGACATGGATATATTCCAACTAGTTTATATTATTTGTGGTAGTTTTAAAATGTTAATCGCACACTTAGGAAACCAAAGGCTTTTTTTAAAGAAAACGAATAAAAAGTTGAACGTAGCAGAAATCGAACCTGCGCGTCTTGGAATCTGTCTAAGCGCTCTGACCGCTAAGCCACGCTTGTTATCGAGCTGCGTCGAAATTCTTATACGCCTGGTTCAACTTATTGTTGTTAGCTTTTTTGTACAGAGATTTTTAGAAGATTTTGCTACTAAAAGAACAATCGTTTGGTAAGAGAGAATGCTGTTTATAAAATATTTTTAATAGTTTTGTTTAATGTGTTAATCACACACTTAGGGAATGACAAATCCTCCTCTTGGAAACCGATGCGCTCTGACCGCTAAGCCTTTGCGTTTTGTGTTTACAAAAATTTTACATACATTCATAGCTTCACGCTGTATCCCGCATACAGCAGGGTTGGCAGAGGGAACCTAGTGTAAAGACACTCCGTTTGCCACTTTACGCCGAATTGAGGCATTGCGTGCTGAGTGGCGGAACTCATCGCCGCGCTTTGCCTTGTTACCAAACCCAGGAAATGAAAAATTCCATTTCCTAGAGTGGGGATCGAACCCACAACCTGTCGCGTTTACAGTCGGGTGCCTCTGCGCCACGACAAACATTAATTTTTATTCGTTTAAAAAAAACCTTGATATTTGTTTAATTAATAAAGTATATAATTTTTCCTCACAAACTACTTATCTATTAATAAAAACCGCATTAAAATCCGTTGCGTAGTTTGAAAGATCTAAGCGTCCAGACAGCGAAGGCTTTGACTTTGTCTTGTTGTTTTATATTATGTAAAGAAGACAAAGATTAACTATGCCTCTATACGCATAGAATTGTTCACCTTGAAAAATTAAAAAAAAAAACTTTTTGGAAAGTTTTGAAGAGCATAAAATACTAATTTGGAATTTAAATATTAGTATTCGTTACAAAATTGTTGGTAATCAAGCGTTCATTTTATTTGGTTTTCATCAAGTTATGGATTGAAGCAAAAGCATATATTCATCTACCATATAACTAAGTTGTCCTATAATTGAACATAATCACGGTGGAGGATCATCGTCTGGTAAACATTTAATTTACCTCGATGTTGAATTTATTACAGCGTGCCACGATGGATACTTATTTCCTGGCAACTATACGGGAATGAACAAAGTAACCATGATCGCCACACAACAACCTCGTTAACTTTCCGACATAATGGTTAAGCTTACGTTTATAATATTTTGTATTAATTTTATACATCATTATATCTTTCTTGATAACAATTTATCTATATATATACTATTTTAAATATAAGTATAGGATAATTATATAATTTAAAAAATATTTGACTCATACTCATACAATTATTATGAACCTGTGGTAAGACAAAGCGTCGCGTTGAGTTCGGCCACTTAATACGCAATGTCTTGACACTAGTTCAGTCAGTTTAGTAGACAGTCTTTGACTATCGTGCTATGCGGTATAAAGAGTATAGCTGCTTTTTTATTACATACTTAGAGATCGAGGAAGTAGTAAATAAATAAAAATCATCATCTGGCTTCAGTGAAGCGCCTTTACAACTGTAAAGGCGCTGCTGCGAGACGCACAATTTTCACAACTTTAAAAAAAACATACATATACAGTGAAATAATAAATATCGACGATTTTTAAGCCTTCCTGACCGTTTAATATGGTGATCTACGGAAGCTTCTCTTGCAAATATGTTATTATGTTTTATAAATAAACAATATATCCCGCACCAGTTTTATCTGTAAATTGTGTTTTTATATTAGGTAATTTATTCACCCCATTATAAATAAGTTAACCCTAGTTTAATAATTAAAGAAATGTATATGTAAATCTATTTATTAATCATTACAGTGCGGATAACTTCTGGTACAGATACATATTATATCAATAAAACTAGTCTTAAATGTTACTGTTGTACTCGTATATTAAAGTAAGCGCACAAAGAATAGATTGTGCTTAAATTTGTAACTCCGTACATTTTATATTGCAATGTTAAGAAACGCTAACTAGAACAAGAGGCATTTCTGCAATCACTGATATTTTATTATAAAAATATTAGTTATATATTTAAGAACAGAATTTCAGTATAATTTCGTTTTAATCGATATTCTTTGTCTATAGGCACTTTTATTTTTCTCGTTTTTAGTTTCATTAAAGTTCTTATTAATTTCAAATGTTTATGTAAAGGCAAACAAGCTTCTTCACGCTGTATCCCGCCTATAGCGGGGTAGGCAGAGGGAACCAGAGAACCTAGTGTTAAGACACTCCATTCTCTTTCAATAATTCCGTTCCCCACATTCCGCCGAATTTAGGCATTGCGTGTTGAGTGGCGGAACTCAACGCCGCGCTTTGCCTTGGATCACAAGCTGTACATGAACATTTATTTATCTAAGTAAGGTCTCGAAATCGAATGTAAGTGTAAAATAAAATGTAGTGTCTTGGCCCTAGATTCTCTCTACCTGTCGTGCTATACGGAAAAATGCGTGTAGTTGTTAATTGCTTAGAATTAATCCAAGAGTAAAGATCAGCTTATTATTAGCTCACAATAAAAATATATACAATTACTACTAAATTATTTTTTTGAAAAATTATTAATAATAACCAGTGTTCCAAAAAATTGATTGATCAATATTATACAGTGTCTTGAGTTGTAGTCGGTCTCATTCCACGACCGGTTTCCGTAACACACCGGCTGCTGCGGTCCCAATAGGCTTATATGTTGCACACTATCAACGTTAAGTGAAAGGACAAGTCGATATAATTGCTCTCTGTGTTATTCGATTTTGTAATAAGTCAAATTTTTGAGATAAATATTAATTGTTTATTTGAATTAGGTTTTTACGTTTACAGGATTTCGGTCGAACTTTCGGTAGTAGTTAAATGTTCTTGTATGAAATTCAATTAATTATGAAAAAAAAATGCTATTACAGGTACTACAGGTACACTTTAATCTTCAATTATAATGTGCCGTCCATATGATAACTATGTTTCTAATATGTTTTTAGAGCGTGGAAAGTAGAAAGTTACAAAAAGTAGGCAACTTTAATAAACATATCTCGAAAGGTACCTATTTGCCTAAATTATATTCAAATTGTTTTGGTTAATAAAAATTTTGAAATGTGTAATATTTATTTAAAAAATGATATTTGAAGTTTTTGAGTTTATATTAAGTATATTAGTAACAATATGTTCGCGCCATGTATGCGATTCTGGAGAATGTGAATTCCTATACTTATACAATGTCGACATGCTGTAAATAATTAGTAATTAGTCATTTTTATACTAAAAAAAAAAAAAAAATTGGTCGACTGATCTATATATAATTTGCGAGTTGAATTTTTTCTTGGATAAAACTACCATCGTATTGTTTACTTCGAAAGACAATATAAAATGAAAGTCAATATTTGATCCCTTATAAGGAGCATCACTTTAATAAATTAATAGTATACAAATGAATTTGTTCAACTTAAAGGAATACATTATACAATCAATTGAAATAAATATATAATGTAGCTATATATAAATAACATTTTCCATTAACACGAAGCATTTGAATATCGTAAGAGAGCGTGGATTCATTATTAATGTCGGTTGTGCGGTAGAATTCTTTAGGAGGACATAATTGCCGGTCGGTGACCCTGTTTAGTTCCTCCCACTAAAACAGCGTTAAATCAATTGATGTTATTACAATTGGAACGCATCTTTCATCGTAACCTGGTTTGTTTAGTTTTCCTAGGGGAGTTTCTAGCAGTATGTGAATAATACTGTTTTTGATTACAAGACTTTAATGTAGGGTAGTTAAGTTAGTTAGCCTTTTTATTTATTGTTATTATGTTTGATAACGTATATTCATTGATATAACTTATTAAATATTTAAAGTTAAATTAACTTGTAAATGAAAAATAGAATTTTTTTTATAATTATAAGCCTTACAGATCTATAATATTTCAAAGATATTGTACGAAGTATAAGCTACTACTAATGTGATATTATTAATTTTATCAATTAGATTCAATTTAAAAGTTTGGCCTACTTACTTCGCTCCACACATGTATATTTTACGTTATTCATACGGTAGTTAGCTATTTTTGTAAAGGCGTGTAAAATTCAAACAGGGCATTCAGTCGGTGTTTGTTATTTTAATTGTTACAGTATCAAGAATGAATTATAAAGTAGTGAAATTGTTTAACACATTATTATTACATAAATAATAAATATATATATAAACTAATATTATCTTATCTTCTAGTTATGCTACTTTTAATAATCAATAAAAATATTTTTTGAATGTTAATAGTAATTCTTTACTTCAATACGTTATAATTATGCATGTCTTATCAATAATATCGAGGGGTATATCTATCTTACGCCCCACTTTGTCAGTAGATAGCATTTTATCGTTTGTATATTTTACGAGGTTATATTTTATCATACGTTCAAATTAATTGAATTGCTATTTTCTGTAAGATGGTGTAACGATAATATATTATAATAAACAGTAAAGTAATTACCATTACTAATACCATTTTACCACCCAGTTAAAATAATTTATTGATACTTACGTCTTCTATTTACAAAAATATATTTTTTGATCAAAGTTTATAATATTCTGTAAATATTATAAGTATACAGAAATTTTCTATTAATACTTTAAATATCTACAGTTATTTATATTAGGATTGTAATAAAAATAGTTTTATATCCAAATACAATATACATATAAACAAAACATGTCAAATTTCAAAATGTTTACCTACCATTCAGCTCGTTAATGATATTACATATCCTATCAGCAGTAGATTTAATAAATTCTTGACTTAATTAAATTCGTTCCGGTTCCATA
>JAKGSA010000211.1:238034-266158 GCA_033558755.1 Philaethria dido | reverse complement strand
TTATTAATAATATTAATACATAATGAATAAAAGTTATACAATTATTTGAGGGCTTTAAATATTTAAAAATAAAAACTGAAAAATTAGTAATTATTTTTATCTAATTTATTTATAAAATAAAACAAATATATTTATATAAAATAAACAGGAAATGACGAGACGTAGAGTCATCAATCGTATAGTAATTACGGCATTTATCAATGGACTTGGTACGCGTAAAACGAGGTGTCGTCACCGTAGAGCGAGCGGCAAGCGGCGAGCGGTAAGCGGCAAGCGAGCACGTGGCCGGTACGGGGCTCGCGGGCCTGGCGCGACGGGACACACTTGCGAATCCGCGAGGGAGCACCCGCCGGAAACCGAGGTGTACCGGGGCTCCTCGAGTACAGAGAAGTGGCGGCCCGCGGCGCGCCTGCCCCGCGCACCCCGCACCCTGCACCCCCCACACCCGCACATGCACTCAGAAGCCTCCATACCACCGCTCACCCCGCATTCTATATTCGCCTTAATCGCAAATTAAGGTTCCAGTAATGTTTTCTGTCGTACTTACACCTTAATTTGGTAATTTTTCTCAATTATGTTAATTCAGACTCTGATTGCTAAAAGTAAACAAGTAATAGAATGTTTATTTATGTATATCTATATAGTGATTACTATTATTTGTAGATACTTTTTATTTGCTGTAAATAATTTAAGCTAATAAATACAATGCGTACTAAGTCGCAAATTCGAAAAGTAGCGAATCTTTTTTTTAGAGTTATATGTAACTGTTAAGGTAGTATATCTGATATGATATCCCGATACCGGTTTAGTGAGACCCAGACAACAAGGAAAATACGACCAGACATGAGATAATTATTAATCTATGTTCATAATATAGTGTATATATTGGGTTGCATTAATTGACCCCTCGTATTCCATCGCTTTCAGGTTTTCGTACTCAGAGAATATGCAAAGCCAAATTAATTAGTTCCATTTTATTATCACATTATCATTCATCGTAGACATTATTTTGATATAAAAATCGGCTAAAATTCACAGAATGTTTGGATTAAATGTTTAATTTCACCCAGCAAGTTACATAACTATGTATATCTTGGACTTGCGCCAAAACTATGTAACAGTTGTATAGAAAAGTACATATTTCATAGTTTCTTCATAAAGGAATATAAAAATTAGATAAATATATATAGAAATAGAAATTCGGGCGGAAAGAAGAGTGTCTTGTTTCTCCTTGACTATTTGGCATTGTAGGGAAAAAAGCAAATATAGAATGAAAATAACATTGACGTCATCATGGAGCTTTCCATTGATTCAGAAGAATGATGATATTTTCAATTACTTTCATTTTCTGAATGTCTTAAGATAAACTACAACATTTGGTTTCATGCACAATATCTGCAAAAATAGGCAGAAAGTGTAGAATGAGGTGTTTTACTTGTTTACTAGATTGCAGCGTGAAAGTAAAGATTAGATAGATTACATTTTAAATGTAACTAAACATGTTTTAATTTTTCAAATATATATATATTTTTTCAAAGTATAATATATTATTTTTGTTTTACTCATAAAGATTACTCATATTAAGCATTCATCAGCAAGTACATGATTTAAATTTTATATACTTTTTTACCATGTAACATTTTTAGGGACATTTAAAAATAGGTTTAGTTTATTTGAAAATAAAAAACAATTTATGCGTTATTGCGGAGTACTTACTTAGCTTACTAATAGTATAATTTTTCAGCTTCATGCTTTATCCTACATAGCAGGGTAGTCAGAGTGCACGACTGTCAAGACACTCTGTTCGCCTCTTCCTGCCCGAATTCGTGAAATTGTGTGTTAAGTGGCGGAACTGTAGTGGCGGTAAAGAAATTAAGATAATTTAAATCATCTCTCAAGTAGGCATCGAACCCACTACCAATCGTGTTAATAGTCAGATGCTGTCCCACAGTGCCGCCACGGCTTCTTAATGTATAACATTTCTTAGGTGACGATACACTACATGTTTACTAATACTCGTATAGTTTAAACAAGGTTTCGTTAAGGTAATGCTAAGCTATGCACAATCCCAAATATTTTTTTAAGCTACAAAAGTTAATACATATGTAGAAACGATTGATCTTATTAATTGTATTAGAATAGTGATAAAGCATACAGCAATAGCTTTTTTTAACTTCACGCTGTATAGCGTAGGCAGAGGGAATCAGAGAATCTAGTGTTAAGACACTTCGTCCTCTTTTAACATTTCCGTTCTCCACCTTGCGCCGAATTGAGGCATTACGTGCTGAGTGGCGGAACCCAACGCCGTGCTTTTGCCTTGTTACCAGAGCGAGGAAATGAAAATACTAAATATTAATTAATATTGTCATTTCTTGGAGGGAGAATCGAACTCACAACCTGTCGCACCCACAATGTTTACAATTGCACGCTTATGCATACGCAATTTAATTTATAGATTTTTTTTTGTTAGAAAGTATTTACACTTTACCTTCACACTTTGTCTCTGACAGGCAAGTCAGAGAGCGTATTCAGTAATAGAAAAAAAACCCATAAATCCTACTAATATTATAAATGTGAAAGCCTGTGAAAATAGATGGATTTAGGATATTTGTTAGTTTTTGACCCTAAAACAATGGGATGCAAGTGGGTGTAATTTCGCAATATCATTGTATTTTAGCTTATACATATGTAGACAAGAATAACTTATAGGCTGCAATTTATAAAGATTGTGAGTAATTTGGTCATAGTAAAAAGGCCAAATTGGCGCGTTAAGGCAACCCCTGCCTGTAAACGCGCGTCTGACTGCAATCGCGCGTAAACGCGATTGGTTGTCGGTTTCTTTCCCACTCGGGGAAGTGACAATATTTAAAATAATATTTCAATCTCTCTGCTCTAGTAAGATAACGTAGCGTTGAGTTCCGCTACTTAACATGTAATGTCACGAGTTAGGGCGGAAAGCGGCGAAGGGAGTGCCTCGCTTTAATATGACCTTTATTACCGATGTAAGAGAATCTTGTAACGCAATTTTGACCTATTTCCTGCACCTCGATAAACTTGAATATTTTCTCACATGTCTGGATATGGTGACAATACAACCATAGCATGAACCCGTCATGGTCATCTTGCCAGGTGAGTAGGACGACGACAAAACAATTTTAATCATGTTGTTTGTTAGTCTAAATACTA
Source organism: Philaethria dido (assembly GCA_033558755.1). Classification (NCBI taxonomy): domain Eukaryota; kingdom Metazoa; phylum Arthropoda; class Insecta; order Lepidoptera; family Nymphalidae; genus Philaethria; species Philaethria dido. The sequence goes on along the minus strand of JAKGSA010000211.1, from coordinate 262,972 downwards.
TTAAATTTTAATACTTACCTATGTAAGAAAATATTACAATATAAATTTAATCAACTCCCTTCTATTCAATTTGGCTAAAAATCAACCTTCAACGCAGCACTCTAGCTATTCTATCCTCAGCAGGGCGATATACTTTTTGCCCATATTTGTTTGACTTAATTATATAGATTGAACATTGTGTTTCTATCACTTAATATGATAATCTTAAATGGCGACTCTAAAACATGAACGCGTAGAGAAAAAGTGACCTGCTTTAAAGTTCCTTGCAACAAGTCTATGTTTCGACAGTAAATTCTTTTCATTTTGATATCTTGTGAGATGGCGAAGTCTCTAATCGGCGTGAGAGTGTCGTTCGAGCGTGGTGTAGAATTCCTGCGGTACACAGGTTGTTTTGAGTGGGTCGTTCTATTTGTGGTGACAGGAGAAGCGTGGGTGCCGCGTGTACCGAGTTGGAGTGGCAATGACCTTGACACTAAGCGAGTGGCCTTGGGTAGCACGTGGCGGCTGACACCCGCTGTCTGTTGTCGGAACGCCGCCGCCGCCGCCTTTCCCAAGGGAGTCTAACATGGACATGCTCAGAAAATTGCAAGTGAATTTCAATTTTGTTTTTACTGTTTCACACAGTGTTATGAAAAGTATTTATTGATAGCGTATAACATTTTATTTATAAATTTCATTTTAAATAGATTAAAAAATATTAGATAATTTTCTGACATTATTTTAAATGTTTTCAGGTTTGTTTCGATTGATATTTTAGAAAAAAATTAATTGATGATAGGAATGAAACACTGGATTCGGTGAATACATATTCGCTTATTATAATATAATTTCACATGTCAATAGCACAGTTAAATTTCAGCATATTACTTCTAAAATCGAAGAATAATCCTAGACTTAGCTGTTAATAGACAAAATTTGCAAGGTATATCCATGATAAGATAGTGTTTGAATGGGTGCGATTCAGAGCGTCGGCGACGTGCGGCAGCGTGTCGAGTGCGGTCGCCGCGGGGCGGCGAGCAGTAGCCCCCGCCCGATACGTTTACGAGCCGACACTAACTTTAAGTGACCCTGCTTGCACTCGTGCGCCACTACTGTGTTTATGTTCCATCTCAACGGCAACAGATACCAAGTACTTCGTATAAGGCAACTTTGTGAATTGTATTTTCCACCTTGTTAAATCTTATGAAACTAAAAGGGTTGTCTCTAATTCTGAAGGACGATATGGCACATTTTCCTTTATTTTTCGATAAAATTGGAATATTCAATAAATTGAAGGCAAAGAGGCTTATCAGCTGTCAAAAAATGCGTGCGGCGGTAGGCTGTCAGCAACACGCTGTGAGCGTGGCGGCGCGGCGCGGTGTAGGCAAGCGTGGACTCGGAATGAATGAACGCCAACTCGCTTTTTATCGCCACTCTAAATGCGGGGATTTGCTCGCAAACACCTGTAATTTGCCTTTATACTTGTCAATCACTTTATTGAACTACTTTTTCTTTCGTTTTTTAACAAAGCTTGTTTGGATAACGCACGTGATATAACTATAGCGATCATAATTGTTTATAAGAAATGATAAAATATACTACAATGTGATGAAACGGTAAAGGTGTCTTTTTTTTAGTCGTGACAAAATGGATTAGCAATTGCTAACAACGTCATCAGCTAGAATAATTTATTATTATATTTTCTTTGTATGTACTTACATATATATGTATATAATAAAATATTATTGTGTGTGTACTATATGTTCCCAGTCTCGGTAAATATATCATTTTCGAAGAAGAAGAAGTTTACATTATCTGCAACAAGCATCCGTCTGGCGAATATAACAAAGTAATCCTACTACTTAAAGTACAGGATAGATACGTGTCCAATAAATACAATCATTATTTTATTATGATTATTATTAAATACACAAAGGAATAACTTTTCTCTGTGAGGGGACGGGAGTTAAGATACAATTCCCCTCCGGTGAATAGTGTTCCGTAAGAGGAGGTATCCAAGTAATTAGGTGGTAGAAGGCGAATCGCCAAATATTTAATGATGGGTTCCCGATTCGATGGCAAGTAAGCCAGGTTTTCCCTATTCCCACCATCCTTTCCCCCTGAATGTGGTAGTGGCGAGTGCGCACTGTCGTGGTCACTATATTGTCACTTTCTCCTTCCAACTGTATCATAATTATTATAATCTAGGCTGCATTTACAACCGCCTCTAGTGTTGTATGTGTCTATGGTCGAAGATAACCACTTACCAACAGGTGAACCTTTTGCTCGTTTGCCGCTTCTGTTTCATAATAAAAAAAATAAGCACACACTACTAAACGTTTGATAAATGCTTTAATATACTCGTAAACGTGTATGTCAGACGATGCTAAGGCATTGCGTATTTCACGCGTCGATTGGTCTAGTAAAGATTAAATACCTTTCAAAACCACAACATTGTGACCACACGAAGTAATCAATCAACGGTAAAAAGATCAGTATATAAGACACATAGGAAATAGGACGTAACGACGAATAGTTATTTACTTAGTATAATATAATTAATATTTTTATAAAACTTAATATACTTATTTTATCTATGGTTTAGCTAAAATCATTGTCAAATAGTAAAATAGCATCTACTGCTTAAGTAGGTACTTAATGAAGGCACCGCGGACGGATTAAAAATCATTAACATACTTGCGTGTTTATGCAATAAAACATACATACATACATAGCTTCACGTTGTATCCCGCATATAGCAGGGTAGGCAGAAGGAACCTAGTGTTAAGACTCTCCGTTCCCCACTTTCCGCTGAATTGAAAACGCAATAAAAATACTTTATATTTTGTTAAATTGCAATTATAGTAAATTTACGCATATTCATATTTTTTATGCATGAAGCATAAAAAATGGGCATGCATGAAGAGGTTAATGACTGTGGACGAGGCGAAAGAGGTATGCAGGGGCCGTAGCGTTTGGCGCTCCGTTCTCTCCGATTAACCCGCTAGGGATAAAGCGTGAAGTTGGGTAGGTAGGGATATTTTTTATTATTACTAAAATATAAATACTTATTGTAATTAAGAGGAAAATGTTGACCAAATTTGATATCAAGAATGGCAAACCTTTTACACTTAACATTTAGAAGTATGATTTTTTTTATGGATAACGGATGGCAAACGAGCAGCAGGACCACCTGATAGTAAGTGCTTACCTTCGCCCATGGAAATCTACAACACCACAGATGTTGTAAATGCCTTGCCGACCTAGAGGATACGGATGGAAGGGGAGAACAATGTAATAGTTTATTCCAGAAATGCTAAGCAAAAATCTTTTCTGGTAATTCGGTAATTTAAATAGCTTTCAGTAGGCTCGTGGATCAATCTAGAAATATATCTGTTTTACCTAGCGATGATACGAGGTTTATCAAACCTAGTGCAATGGTTGGGTCTAATGGTCTGCTGTATATGTTGCGATTTCTATACACACTGCTGACTTTTATACACACCCATTCTTGACATTGGAGATGTGTTCTTTCATAACACAGATGCTCCTCTTTGTTTCATCAATGTACGGCAAGTCACAGTCACAATATAGCTTGTACACCAACACACTGCAGAACCAACTAAATTTGGTACAAATTGTCACGTGAATACTTGGGTTAAAAAACTACAAAAAATAATATTCCAAACTTTTACAATTAATCTTAGTGGTATAATTATTCTTATCATTACTAATTTAACATTAGCTTACCTTGCCTCTTTAACAGATGTTGAGATGAGTTCTTATTAATTTAAAAAGTTCGCTTAAATATCTAAAAAACCGATTATAGATACGGATTTTAAGAAAAAAAAAAAATATATGAATATAACGCAATATGTGACTTTTAATTTAAATTGTACAGACTTTATAACTATATTTTCTTTTCGTATAAATCAAATTAAATTAGGTATATAATACAAAAGTTTAGTAATCATCAATAATTGGAGTTTACTGTTATTTACTGTTAAGACCCTAAGCTATTACCGTGCTAATATTAATTCGTTTCTATCCATCAGTTTTTGCATGACTGGCGCACAAATATACAGACAAAAATTCTAATGAATAGTGTTTCTAATAATGATATACGAACGAATAACACATGTTAAGTTAATACAGAGGTTTACTTCTTTTTATTATTATTGCTTATGTGTAAGTCCTTGACAATATGACCTGAAATTTTGACTTAAAGACGTTAAGAGCTATTATTACCCACTGTCGACTAGTTACCGGCAACTAGTTCGGCCTCGACCATAGGCAACTAGGGCCAAAAGTCTAGCCGAGTGACAGAAAATATAAGTATATTATTATTACGATTAGTATATTTGTCACTCGATAAATCCCAATGCTAAATAGCTCTTGGAGATTCAAGATCATATGACTTGGAATGTTCTATCGAAGTTAGTTTTTATATATTTTAGACATCGTAATGTAGAGTGAATGCTGTATTGCCAAACCTTACTATGCATATCAGAAATAAAGTAAAAAATGTCTGTTATATAGAAAACATATTATTTTAAATTGTAAATTGCATTCATTTTTATGAGTCCTTAAGATATATTTATTTAATTTAAATATAATTTGTATTTATACAATAATCTATTTAACGAAATATATAAATCAGATATATTTAACTAACATTATAGAGCAAAAAATATTTACTTGATTATTGAATTGAAAATGTTTAAAAAGGAGTGTGTGTTCTCTATATTTTAAAATTGTACACCTTCAGAACTTTTCTTTCTTTCAAATTACATACTAGGATATAAGTTGTCTATAAATAAATATTTTCTTTAGCTTTATTTGAATAAGCCGGTAATAAAGTCAAATACGTCTAATCTATCTATACTTTAATAAAACAGAAGAAAGGGCATTTACATTGAATAATTAATATATATACAAAATAGTTATTTAATGACTTAAAAATAAACAGTAATAGTGTAAGTAATGTCTATTTGTCTGTTCAGCCTCTGTTATAATTAATTTTGAAAACTGACACCTGATGTTGACCCATAATGGTCTATTATGGGTCAACATCAACAACAGTCTCAATACCGTCTCACCTTCTACACCGTCATAAATATTTTTCGTCAATTTATTAATCTATAAAATATAAAGAAATATCGTATAATATAAAGATATTAAGCATAAAGTGCATTTTCTATGTCATATAATAATTTAAGTTCTGGAAAATTCAATGAAGAACCATTATAATATAGATCAGGTAAACTATGAGAAATATGTAATTGGCGTTTTAGCAAAAGTTGTTAATTATCGTGGACAGTTCTCGATGTCAAATTAAAATATTGGAAATTTGGACAATTGTGGCTAAACGCCTGACCGTAATTGCGATAGCCGTAGATTCTATTCCCACCCGAAGAATGATAATTTTTAAATTGTTTTATTTATAATTAAGTTTTTATAATTAAGTTTCGTCGGGTGGAACGTGGTGAATACCTTAACAAAAATATTCAGCCTATTAAACACTTTTTACTGTCGTACAAAAGTCAAAGATCTGGAACATTTACTGTAAATAAAAAAAGATCAGCACATTTTAACACGTACGGTAATATCGTCTTAGTAGTGTTGATCAGCGTGATAGATATACATATATACCAGTGGCGAGGCGCCCATACGACTCGATTCCCACCGAATTGCATAACTTTTTCAAAGCACAAGTATGGGAGCTCGAAAAAATAAAATGATACAAGGTATGAGAGCTAAAAAAAAACATTAAACATTGGGCATAAATTGCAAAAGAGCAAGCGTTGACATCTTATAGACCTATAAAAAAAAGGTCGCCAGGACAATATTGGACATAAAATTGCAAAAAAACAAGCCTTGATATCTTATAGTCCTAAAAAAAAGGTCAATTACTAAATACCTTCATATCCTACACCAGCTTCTCTAAATATATCGACTTCCCTAAAAATTACCGGCTTCCTTAAATATACATAAATACCGGCTTCCCTAAAGATTACCGGCCTCCTTAAATATACTCGTATATACCGGCTTCCCTAAATATACGAGTACATCGGCTTCAAGGGAAACCGAAGCCGGTAAATTAAGGAATTTACCGGCTTGCCTAACTAAAATTTTGACCCCTCGCCATTGATATATACAGTACAATTTTGAATCCGAGTTTCAATGTCAATGAATGGTAAATGGAAGTGTTATGGCAAAGGTCATAAAGACCACACAAACAAAGTTCGTTCTTGATTTCACGATCATCAACTTGTCATTTCTTATGCCATAATTAAAGAACTGAACCGAACTATTATTGTAATTTTTATTTGTAAAAGTGTATATTTATTTATCTTAACTTAATTTGTAGAAAAAGTCCGCGGTTCTTTCAGGACTGTGGTTAATTAGTATTATACATTATTATTATTAAATAATTCAATTTTCTCCATAGTAATAAATTAATGTAAGGGTGGAAATAACTGAACGTAACGTTTTTTAATGAATATTAATTATGTGGAAGTGGTTAACCACAATAAATTATACTTTAGATAATTAAAATTTGGTAATTTTTATAGTTATATTATTATTATATTACACATTACTTGTAATATTTTTGAGAATTCAACTAATCCTGAAAATCCTGGAATGCGAAGGTGCATCCAGAGATGTTGGAAATAGAATTTGGTGAAGCAATGAAAATAAAATATTTGAAAGTTTTATGGTATACTTTTTGATTATGTTGAACAAAGCTGAGGATGTAATAAAAAAAGTATTAGAGACAAAATATGAATTGTGTAGGTATTCTGCAAGCAAGCGAATGTTATAATAAACAGCTGGAATTAATATCTTGCTAAAATACATCCTTAAACAAATCCTTACAAATATTTTGATTTTTAGTTGTAACTCTGCAAGTTATAACATTTTATAATGGAACGGGGTCTTGTCTATGATATACATATATCATGGACATATTCTAGGTTTCATGACATTTTTCATTAAATTTTTTAATTTGCATAAAGTTTCATAAAATTATCAATCAATTTGACTATAGGTAACATTATTGACTTTTAACGATTTGGTTATTTGGCATTTAGCATTATTGAAAAATAAAGTGTCCTAAAAATATTTCATAGTGAAAGGAAGGAAGTGGTACGCGATGATCTCCTTCTGCGAGTCATTGAAGGAGTCCAGCTCGACCAGACTCTGTGACTGGATGCGCGAGTGCAGCATGAATGCAGACGTAGGCCAGGTGGTATAAAATACGGTACGCGCATTTCCAAAATCCATCCGCTATCATAGCACAGCTACTGTGGGAGAGCCATGGTGATTCTCCTGCAAGTCATTGTTGTCGTCTCATGTTGGTAGAGAGGGTTTCTGCTTGGATTTAGTAGGTAGTATCTGGTTTCTTTGTAGCGAGTCCCACAGTACCATCCGTCGGTAGGGCAGAGCTGCCTTGCGAACGGAGGTCGGCTTAAAATGCATTTCCCAGCGATACAAAAAAAGTCCAAAATAGATTTTGATTTTGGTTTAATATGCTTTTGAGTATACGATTTAACATGTAGTAACAAATTATAAATAAACTTTTAACTTTGTTACTATTAGTCGTCATGATAAGATGCAAAAAAGGCTTACATCGGTAATTGATACAATCATTTTACGATTTGGTTAAATTTCTTATAATTTGGTCAATTAACTTATTGATCTGGCAAATAGATAATTAAGCGTTTCAGGAAATGTAACCAATGAATTTTGAGTTCTAAACAAGTCTAAAAACATGTTATAGCCTAAACTAGAGCATAGATTACATTGCTATTAGTCTCTTGCGCAAAAGTTGAATATGGAGAGTATGTATTTTGAAATTATTGTAGGATGTTCCGTTTAACAATGCTCTTTATATACTTTATTTATAGTTACAATAAACTTTACAATTTCGGTACAGTTTGTAGTGTGGGTCACATTAAAATTTAAATCTACTCTATTCTACAGGTACTCTCACACAACAATAAAATAATGTATTTTTCATTTACAGGGCTTCTGGCTAAGGTTTCATTAGTTGAAGAATGGGTCCTGACTGTTAATCTTTGTATATTTCTTTTTTCCTTTCAGTTTTTTTATGCAGTCGGAATTATTGTAAATGTTGATTATTTTCATATCTATATATACATTGATTGATAAACACATCACCCTCTTTCGCAAAGTCGGGTAAAAATGACCAAATAACATCCTTAGTAATCTTTAAATAGCTCCTGTAAAGTCGTGCTTTCGCAATTGTACGCGCCGTCGATACACGTATGTATATTCTCTATTCCCTAATTCAATTCAAATTAAATAAAGTTCTTAAAACATAGTTAACATAACAATAAGAACGAATAATGCAATAAAATAATTTTAAGCAAGAATTCATATAACATATGAAGCTACTGACTACTACTAACCATATTTCATAAATTGCTTTTAATTAAAAACCTTAATAGTCTCTAAATAATTTATTACTACGAATTTTCAGGTAAACGTGTCTATTTCTTTAAAAACACATGTTTATAGGGATAGATGAACAAAGTTTTAAGTATTTTAATTTTATAACATACATGGTAATTACTTATCATTTCTTAAATGTTTACGTGCCACAGTTATATGTTATACATGCATATTTTTTACATTCATAGCTTCGTTTGAATTATCATTTTAAATGAGTCACCATAAATATCGTCATGTCTAATGTATTTAAGTGCCTGGTGGTATAGCAAAATCATTTAAAAAATGTATAACATTTTTAATGGAGTTGTTCCAATCCGTTGATCCGTTGATGTCAGTGTAGCAGTTTTGAGAGATATTTATTATTTGCATAAAATCACGAAGTTGTATGTATGTACTTACTTTATTAATTAAAAGAATATGAACTATCAACTACTGTTTTTTTTATATTTTTTTTATCTTACAGTACAGTACTAGTTGTCCTCAACTTGAATTTAGGAGTATTGTTATGACAATATACATAAGTACTACGTATTTTCACTAATCACCCAACGGGTGACGGGTCTTGTAAAATTGGGGCCAATATTTTACACACTTCACGTGAAAGTACTCGTAGCTTATATTCTTATAATTTATAAAACTCGTAGAGTTCCAGATCAAATATTTCAAGCTTTTGATTATTATATGTCAAAAAAAATGTCCCTAATATAGAATATTTTTTCCATGTCTCTTTATTTTTTTATTCTTCTTAATCTCAAAGAAGTCTTTTCTTCATCAAATGTTTAAATTTTGATTTTTATGTGTCAACAAAGAATGTGTATAACTCCGAAACACATTTGTAAAGGCGTCATCTCCTTATTTCTTATAGATTAAGTATTCATTTCCATCCAGGTTTTTCAGTCTACATAATCAAATAGTTCCAGTGTTTCCACATATTAGTAGTTACAAACAGACAGACAGTGTAAAATTCATACGATTTACATTCTGGTACTATTTTTTTCACCAGTCTAAATAGTTTTGTTAGATATATTCAATGTACTGACAACCTATTTTTTAATTTATTATAGTAATAAATCATCGTGTATCTGCAAAATCTCTTGCAAATAGGTACTTAAAAGAATATTATTATAAATATGAGTAATCTGTTTATGAAAATTTAAAATAATAATTTTACAATTTTAGCTCTAAATCAAAATCGATTCCAAACTTAAAGCTAATTTTAAATAAAGCAAAATTATATAGAGTTTTGGTATATTTTATTATTCTCAGGGCCAGCAGGGGAAATTGTGATCTTTGCAATGCGATTGAGTTAAATGTTATTCTCAGCGACGTCGAGCGCTTTCAATTTAATTTGGGAACATAATAGTGATGATACGGAAAATGCCTGTTGAAATAATAAATCTTAAAAGCTATTTAAGATACACGGTCACTATGGATTTGTTCCAATATATAACATACTCAGTTATCTTAACAGCTTCATTGAAGCCATTGAAAGTACTCAATCCAATACATTTTCCCTTGCATGATTCAGTTATGATATTCAAAGAAATCTAAACGCAAAATAGATAATATAATAAAATAAAATTGCTATGCGAATTCGTGAGAAAATTTAAATAAATGACTTTTCTGTTTGCACATAAAAAGAAATATATTGCGGCACAATGAATGTTGGGGGGTTGGAGTGGGTAGTGGGGACAGTCGTGAGGCGGACGAGAGACGGTGCTGAGGAAAGGGTGCGGGGGCGCGGGGCGCCGGGGGGTGACCCACTTTAACGGGACAAGTAATATTACTTTTTACTTTTAGGTAACTATTTCACGTTTTTATAGCGATAATAACATATATCGTAGAGTAATAAACTTTCCTGTTTCTTTTTAATAATGCAATATTTGCATCAATTTTTCATTATTTTAACAGCTTTTAAGTCCTAGAATGGTTTATCTTCAAAAGTTGTTAAATATGAAATGAGGCATATTTAATATTCATTTTCTAATTTACAACAAATAATTTTATTTCTCAAATGTATGAACAGTTTGATTAGGATTGTTAAGCAAAAATGTAGCTTATATTAGTTAAATGCAGTCGTAGGTCTAATCTAAACGAGCGCTCGTACTGTTATTGATGTAGCCGGTTTGTATAGAATGTTTATGTATACGTATTCAGCCCCCATTCTCATATTTTGTATAGGAGGGCGTGTTATTTGTTTGAATTAATTAAGTTTTCCTCCATATTTTTGTTATATGCTATATTAACTCAAAATGTACTGTTATGTAACAATAATATTGTATCATATATTTAGAAAATAACTTTTTCTGTTTTATGCAAGTAATAACATAAAAATTTAAAATTAGTATCTAAGAAAATTTACGGACATGTATAAAAACTAAGTGATCACATAGGTAAAATGGATAAAGAACCTCAATTATAACGATGAATACTTACTGGAACGATACTGTTTCCTTTATTAATTTGTACACTGACTTGTTTTTACTTTTTATGTATTTTTGCATATAGGTAAGTGGTTACTATGTTTATAATTTTTGATAACGATTTGTAAAAAAAGTGCCTAAATGATTTTCGTAATTATTATCTTTTGTAAATGGATTATAGCATTGTCATTTTACTTTGACGATGTTTTATTGGTCAATAGTAAGTTGATGCGTAGACAATTGGTATGTCTAGTATATTTTTAATATTACAGTTATTAAAGCTAAACATACATGTGATGTTTTAAGAAACGAAGACGAGTGCTCGTTTATAAGCGTGATTTAACAACTCCAGCATATTGATTTTTACGTCGCCGTGGGCCACCTCCTCCCCGCGGGAAGAGTTGTGCACGGGGGTAATGCTAAAATGCTTGTTCCCCTATTTGAGAGTACATACTGGTGGGACGTTCAACTGAACCCGCCGCTAAACACTGTTTTTCTTACCAATTTCCTTCCATTTTTAGATTATCTAACGTGGCTTAAGTCCGGATACAACAGTTTTTACGTGAGCACGTCACACTTAAAGTATAGAAACTGTGCACACATCGCTACTGCATCTGACTGACGATACTATGATATATTTTTAAATATAGATGGATAATATATTTATTTTCATGCACAATTTTGTACATAAGAAATAAAAGGTATGATCATGATATATCATTGATATTATAAATAACGGTATTGAAGTTGTTTATAAATAATTTTATAATATCTTGATAACTTAATAGTAAAGTTACATAACTATATATATTTTGTAATGAAAATATTTATAAAGTAATAGTCTGCAGTTGCATGTCCCCGCGAGTTTGTTCAGCCCCACCCGCGCACTTTTCAGTGGGCCGCCCGCCGCACCCTTCGCTGCACCCCATGTGTTATTCTCCGCTCCGTCCCGCGCCGGGACGCTCCTTCATTTTACTCCAATTTACAACTGAAAAAATTCAAACAAACATTTCCTAAATTAAATCTTTATTAAAACAATATATTAATTGTTGTATTTTCTCTATACAATACATGTATAGTAACAGTAGTACATACATCATAATACAATTCTAATAAGCTATGATAATAAATTAGAACACTTTGATTAAGTAATTTGATCCTCATTCAACACGACTATTCTTCGTCATAGTTCTTTCGAAGTGCAATGCTTCATCAAATAACTAAACTGCCAATTTTATCTGATAATATATGTACTTGTTCTTATATCATACGTGTATTCCCCTACGGGCCAAACATATTTTTTAAATGAAACAGGTATATAAATTAAAAGTCGCCACATACCATCAGTGTTAACATGCTTATTACTGGAGGTGGAAATAACCAAAAAAATAAGCGTTTAAAGAGGTTACAGACGTTTAGAATATATAATTAAAAATTACTTTTAAAAAATCATTTGCATATAATGCTTTAACTAAAAATAATATTTCTAGTATGTCAATCTACGATATAAGATTCATTTTAATATTTATTTAATATACTAAATTAGATTACTTAAAGGCAGGCGACAAGCATAAAATGCTTCCTCTCGTTGTGTCCTGAATATGCCGCATAATATATGTACATACGTAACGTTAAAAATCGAGAACAGCGATGATGTCCTTAACATTGCTTATGAATGCCTAAAATGTATAAAGCTTCATAATAGTAATGTAAATGTATAAATAAAATAAGTATATGAAGATTCAAATATCATTTTTTGGCTCTGGTAATAGTTTGAAACTTTAATAGATTATAATATTTTATTAATTATAATATTAGCAATAAGTGTAAATGACAACTTTTATTTTTAAGTATGCATTATTTGTACATAACTTTGAATTATTTTCTCAACACGAAATATTTAAATTTGGTTTCCTTAATTCCTTGTAAACATACATTACAATGCGCTCTTTAAAACAATAATATCAGTGTAACTTAAAAAATAGATTATATATATTATAGATATTTTATTCACTTATATATAGTAGTACACTATGAAATAGCTTTTATAATTTAAAAACACAAATATCAACAGGTAAATTAGGTATAAAGTAAATTGAAATTATTTCCTTTTATACGTAAATGCGCTTCCTAAAACTTAATCATCGAAACAACTTAAAAGTGCATATTCTTATGAAATGAATGAAATGAAAGAAAAGAAGAAATACAGAAAAAATTGTATACAGCTAATTCATAATATCCAATGTCAATGCAATTAAAGAGATAAGTGTATTTTAATACTCTGCAGAATGATATTACAAAAGTTTTTAATTAGAAACCCATTTACATAATCTACTCGTATATAGTATATGAGGCCAGTCGCTGCGCAGAGGTACAAGCGTGAGACTGCACACGCGACAGTTTGTGGGTTCGATTTCTACTCTAAGCAAGAAAATATAAAATATTTATAATAATCAATATTTAATGTTTTCATTTCCTCGCTCTGGTAACAAGGATAAGCGCGGCGTTGAATTCCGCCACTCAGCACGCAATGCCTCAATTCATCGGAAAATGGGAAACGGACATCCTAATAGGGCGAAGTGTCTTAACACTAGGTTCTCAGGTTCCCTCTGCCTACCATGTCGTGTACGGGATACAGCGTGAAGCTAAAAAAAATATAGAATAACATCCAAAGAGATTTATTATATACACCAGTCTATATATGAACAAAGATGTTTATTGACAAAACGAATGAAATGTTGCAGTTCGTGGCACATGTACGTAGACATTTAACAATTATGTCCAGGATATTTCAAAATTTATATAAATATTTTAGGTCTATAATTTCATTTTTATTAAAAATATAAAGTGTAGTATTAAATTCTGATATCTAATAAAACCAGGGAGGGTGCCACCCCAATTTTGCTGCGATTGAAAAGGAAAGCTTTTAAGAGCTTTTTGTTTTGTAATTAATGTTTTTTTAAGCGTAGCTATAGCTGTGGATTGCATTTAATTAATTTTAATATTACTAGTAACTTTCCTGTATTTAAAAATATCAAATATATTTTTATACACATACTGATCAGGTATTGATCATAAACTTAAGAAAAAAAAACAGGTCACAGGATATACGTGTTTTAAGAAAACAAATATATATATATAAGTTTTAATATAATATAAGTATTATGAAGATAAAATCATTGTTTTGGTATTATAAATGTATAATGATGTAACTTGTAAATATATTGAAGAATTTCATAACATGCTTCAACAGACATATGTTATGAAATTCTTCAATATATCAACTGTTCTAAATGTTTGAGTAGTGATTTAGTTTCTCTATTTTTCTATTTTCACAGTAATTTTTCTTCATACTAATATCAATTACTAAATCAACTATATTCATAATTTTAAATATGTACACTTATTTTAAGGATATTCTTTGAAGCGGTATACTCTTACAATCCTTATAAGTAAAGATTATTATGTAATGTTATTACATACTTCTACGTTACTTTATTTTATATGACACGAATAATAAGGAGATGGCAAATCATTTTTAGACTAACATTTTTTGCTGATAAAAGAAATAAAGACAAATTTTTGGATGCAAACTATAAGTTATAACAGCATTCGTTTCCTTTCATCATGAATCTCTCAAGGACCGTCTAAAGAAAAGGGTTTAAATTGTTTCTCGATGTTAATAAATTTTAAACAGATAAACCTGTACATCTCGAGCTCGCGGCCTAAAAAACGAGTAACGTGAGTGTAGAATCCAGACGAAAAAAGTAGTCGTGCAACATTTCACAAGGCACAACGGCCCGCTGAACGCATTGTGTGCTTAACTATATTCACCGGCATATGACGCTACAATAACCTACAACCTATACGCTAATCGTATTAACTGACCCCATAGTTATAATATTACTTATTTCAATTTGTAGAATTCCATGTTTAATTTTATTCCCCGTTGTTAAAAAATTTGTATACATACATTATACATTTGTTTTGAGTCAATATAAAAAATAACAAAAGTTTGATGTATGTATGCGAAATTCTTAAAACTTTCATAGATCATAAAAACAGCCTATAAAAGATTGTTTTTTAAAAATTTTAAGAGCTAAGGTTGAATTGTTACATACGCGAGCCCTACGGTCCCACAGGGAGGGGTCGCAAACAGGTTATGACCCCGACAAGTGACTTGCCCGAAGCGTTGAATTCAACCACAGCAAAAGACCTCTCTACGGTTAGTAGCGTTCCCGTCAAGTTTCCTATTATTACTAACTCAAAGGAGACGAGGTAGCTCTTAGTAAAATGGTTGCAGCCGCTGATTCTTTCTGTCTCGAACCAGGATGAGATTGAAAATATGTGACATTCAAACGCAGGTGTATTTGATAAAAACACTTACCTTTGTTGACCGACGAAATAAAGAATAAATTTATTACGTCTTTCGCCTTAACATAGTATTCCATAAAAACATGCTTTATACATACGTAATGAAGAAATGTATAGTAAATTAAATAAAAAAAATATCTAAAATAAATTTCACACACATTCAAAGATTTATTGTCCTTATCTTGACAATAATAATATGAAAAGTTATTGGTCGTTTTATTCATGTGTTGGCCATGGGGTATAACAATACCGCGATTTGTTTAGATACTTTTTTCCACGCATAAGCAAACGAATACATTTCCACTATTACCACATAATACTCCATTGTTCTTTCATTCTCTGATATTTCTCCAACATTTTCAAGTTGGACGTTATTTAAGTGATGCAGAAAGCTATCGAAGCATGAATTAGCAACTTAAAAAAATGTTACAACCTCATAATTGAATGTCTGTATTTAAATTGCTTTAGTTAAGAAATTGTATTAAATTGTTATAGAGGTTAATATCACAGTAACATATCGCTTACGTATATGTGAATGCTCCATATAAAGATCGGAAGTCGGTGATGAAGTAAAGTGTATAAAGCCGTATGTACCAGTGTTAGTTTCGTTTTTTTTTTTTTCGACTGTGTAGTATGCTGTTGGCCCTGTTGGCCTCGACAGCGTCAGCGGGACTTGTGGGGGGCCGAGCTTGAAGCGCTCTGACCCTGGCTCGGCCTCCTCGGGAGGAGGACCATCAACTTAGAACTGCAGTGTCACAGGGGCGCCTCCTGCGAGGCCGACCCTCGGCTTGCGAGTGTTATTTTCGTGTTTTAGCGTGCCTGATTTATTATATTATAGATATAATAAATTTATAAGTATATCGTATTTATAATCTCCAAATTTTTTTTAAACTTCACGCTGTATCCCGCATATAGCGAGGTAGGCGGAGGGAACCAGAGAACCTAGTGTTAAGACACTCCATTCTCTTTCAACATTTCCGTTCCCCACTTTCCGCTAAATTGAGGCATTGCGTGTTGAGTGGCGGAACTTAACGCCGCACTTTGCCTTGTTACCAAACCCAAGAAATGAAAATACTAAATTTTACATTTCCTGGAGTGGGAATCGAACCCACAACCTGTCGCGTTTGCAGTCGCACGCTTGTGCCTCTGCGCCACGACAAGCGTTTTTTACATCTATAAATATAATAAAACTATAAAAAGGATCAATTCTTTGCATAGAAAATAAACTCAAAACTCGATCTTCAACAAAAACAAGTAAAAAGGCCAAAAATATGTATTTTGAAATTTTTGTCTGTCTGTTGTTTGCCTTTCACGCAAAAAATATTACATTTTAATGAAACATTTTTTGTTATGTAGTTGTTAGTCCTTGCCAACATATAAGTTATAATTTATTTTGGAGGTCTGGATATCCGATGTAAAATCCTAATGGCCTATCTAATCTAAATAAAATATTAATATGTAAGTAAGTGCCTTAGAAAAATTTTGTCAATATGATGAACATTTTCTATTGACGTAAAAAAAAGTACGTCTGGAGTACCTGGTATGGACCCCTAGCAGCCCAGCTAAGCCTTACGAGATATAAATATACTGCCTTCGTAAAAGTTATTCAACGTCATAAGCACTTTCCGTTAACATATATTAAAATAGCATCTTAGTAATGTTATTCAACATACATATATACAACATTAGCTAGAAACAATATTATATCGCCTATATCCTTATGTGGCGGTAGTATATTGTAAAATATCAAATTGTGAGTGTAACAGACATTTTGACAGAGTTTTATTAATTATAATTACACTTATCAATAAGAATATATTTTTAAATAACATTTATATATTAATGGTATTGTATATCTTCATATATTTCAAGATAATATAGTGTGTTAGAAATAGAAGAGAAATTATTTAGTCAAATGAACCTTCCATGAATATTACAAATTTGTTTGTAGACTCTTCGGTAAATCCTAGTACCAATTATTTATTACCTCTATTCTCTCTTAACTTTAATACATACAAAAAATTTAACTTTAATAGAATTTTAATAGAATTAAAAAATATACTTTCTTTAAAGCCGAAACATTCAAGAAAAATACCAAAGCACTATTGGATAAACAAGAGATTAAGCAATTACTTTTTGCTTCCAAATTCAAACCCATGCAGGTGCAGGGAAACCCCATAACTATCTCAATCACGATATTTGTGCAGCTATTCAAAGTGAAGAGCGTGTAAAAATTCCAAAGCTGGCGAGAGGGCTCTCCGTGTTTACCGTACAAGGCAATCTGAACACTACATACGTGCCATCTGGTGGCCATCAACGAATCAAGAAAAATAAACTATTTGTTAAAATAAACACGCTCACATCTAAAATAGATTTTACTGTTAGATTTCAATAAAATAATAATTTACATTATAGTATAGGTTATTTGTCTATTTTTGGATAACTTTAACGTTATTTCAAAATGTTCGTCATTGGAAAAATTACACTAACAATATAAAATGTCAATTTGTCAAAATTGATTTGAAATTTATATCAATACAGTAAAGATTCTATCGTATAACATTATTTTATCAGTGAAATAAAAAAATCACTATTAATAAAAAGTTGCCTGTAAGAATTACTTGTAGTAATAAGGCCGCCTTTGCCTAACGTTTTTGTAAAACTTGTAATTTTTCTTATTTATTGCAATAAAGAGTTTATTATTATGTATCTCATTATAAGTTCTCGGGTTCAAAGGAACCCGGTCCTTTGGAAGGCTTGCGTGGGGACACAGGTCCAACACGTAGAGGCCCCTTTGAGACAACAATATTTTTTAATCTGACGCATTGACCGGGATCCATCTCTGAGTAACCATAGGCAATTGCTCAGAGACGGTCACCGGTCATTGCGTAGGAGCTATGGAACATATGGAAAACTAAAACAGGGCTATGGAATGGAGTTTGGATGGACTAAGTACTGGGTTATTGATTGAGACTATCGGACGTCCGCCTTTTCAACAGTCTCAAATTGAAAGGTTAGCGGACGGTGACTTATTATTATTATTATTAAACATTTTGTATAATAAAATTAATATACTTGCGTATTTTTGAACGAAAAGGTATTTTTGTATAGCGTTGGATTGTTGCACAAAGTTAAAGTTAGCCTACACTAAAAGATTGATACTTAATAAACATTGTTTTCAAATTATATTAAAATTCTAATTATTTAATTAGAATATTGACATATTTAAATTTAAAGGTAATCTCTTGACATTCATATTTTAACAATAAGTATATATATAAACAAAACCTTTTAACAATTTTAATATTTTAAGTATAAGCTTTAAAAGAACGACTATAAATTATTATCCGTCCTAAGAGTCTAATATTATCTTTCACATTGCTCGCAGCTAGCTTGAGTTATGTTTTATTTTTTAATATTCTGTGTTGTTCAAGATTTAAATAAAATAATTTAAGAATAAATTATTTACGCAACTTTACAAAACTAAGTCACTATTGTAAAGATATGTGTAAAATAATTTCAGTAAGATTAGGTTGTTATGAGAAATTAATTGCTGTTATTAATACTTAATAAAGTGCCTCTCAGTTAAATATTTTATTAGAATTATGTTTTAGCTATGTGTATATTTCATATATATTTTTTTAATTATACGTACACACGTTGTTTATACTTGAAATATATGAACAATTCCTAAAAAATTGGTTATATTAGCGTATTTTGTAAACAAGTACCTAATTGTAATGTAGTTATTTAAATAAACTTAATCTGACAGAGATTGGTATTATAAACATTGTTTAGCCTCAGCTTCGTGTATACAATAATGAAAATAAAAAGAAACTAAAAATTGTATAACCGGTCCTGGGCATCGTGGCAGAGATCGTCGGTGGAGTGACCTCAGTTGGCCTTGACAGCTGCGCTCACTCCGCCTCGCCTGATTCAACCACTAATAACTTTACTACAGCATTATGAAGCATAAGATGTACTATGTTTTCTATTCTTCCATAGAATGACATTAAAATAACAACATTTCGTCAAAACATGATTTGTTAACTGTCATTTGTCTTTAAATTCAAATGTGGTATTCATACGTTGTGCTCTACTTACTGGAGCTTTTATGCTTTTGCTATCTAACTCTTCCTGTAGCACGACATCGTCGAGGTGATAAATTACAGCGCCGACCTACATTTATAGCCTTATCTTTGAACGCAATAACGTTTAATAGATTTGTATATACTTACTATATGTAAGCATTCGTGTAAATATAATAAGTAATAGTTATTTAAAATATTAATTTAATTTATATTAAAAAATAATTAATTGAACATTGTTTTCTCAAACAAGTATTTAAATATATGTAGAGTTTACGAAACATTTTAAATTTTTCAAATAAGTTAACCGAAGAAACAAATGAAATTTTAAATCAAACGTTGCCATGTTGGATGTGGGTACACTTGTACTTATTCATAAAAATATCTCTTTCCACATTTTATTATAAGTAACTTTAATACTTGTTTATAGATTGTTAAGACCTTGGCAAAAAGACAAGTGACATTTAGATTTAAGCTTACATTTTAACATTGAACGTTTGAAATTAGGTTCTTGCAGATGATTTATATTTAGAAGTTCTTTATCGCTAAGTTCTTAATTAATAAGTGTTTTTATTTATAACTAGCTGACCCAGCAAATTTTGTATAACCATATTTATTTGCTGTCAATACTGGAATTTAAATATTAGCTATTAATTTTTTAAATGCAATTTCTCCTGAGAATAAAACTGAGAATACACATAAAAGATTTATCCAATTCGGTACAATCGTCTGGAAGTTATGTGCGTACAAACATATCATTGATTCATTTTTATTTAAATAGATAGGTAAATTTCGTTGATATATAAGAAGATTCTAAAATAGAAATTATGTTATAATAAAAAAATTATAATACACATACACATATTACGACTTGGAAAATAATTTATTACTATTATAATTAAAAATGCCCCTCTGAAGTATTTCTACGATACAATTACTTTACGACCACCAACTGAAATCGACTTTCTATCGTCAAATACTTACATAATAGACAGTTATAAGTTCAAAAATTTAAATATATTCATATAGAAATACGAACAATAAATAAGGTTTGTCTTGTTCTATATAGTTTATGTTACAAATTGATTAAATACATTTAAAAATATCGATTTTCATTATGTTTCAGATTTAGTTCGTTATAAAATAATATTTAAATCAAAATCAAATATGAGTTCTTTTTTATTATTTTTATGGTAACATTATTATCTTATGAAACAACCAGTTTGGAATCACAAAGCTAAAACGTTGAAAGTTTGTTCAAACTAAGAAACCGGTTCGAGAGAAATTGTTAACTGTACTTAACGACTTCGTAACTAAACACAAATATTACAGAATATAAAACAGCTCATACCGATTACAAAATAATTACTCTACTTGGGAGACACGCTAGGAAAGTAGATATACAAATATAGACTTAAATAATATCGAGCCAAGTGTATTGCGTATAATTGAATTTTAGTGAAAGTTTTCTCAAATATATTAATAACGAAATGTAAAAAATTATATTGATGTTAAAAGATCGTGTTTTAGAGATGAGGAGTCTATATCATTACTAATATCTAGAATATGTACTTTTATATAAAAAAAATAAACAATTAATTAACTCCGCTAAAAATATCTGTAGTAAATATATCTTAATCTATAAGCTTACTTAATTATTACATACTTAATGGAAAGTTTGTTACCATCCCTGTTTAAAAAAAATAAGGAAAAATAAAGGTAAACTGAAAACAATGCTTGATTTATTACGTTGCCGATATAATATATAGATAAACAAAGTACCTGAATACTTGAGTAATACTATAGTCATATTATTTCATTTAAAACTAATCAATAAGTCAATAGATAATTATTACGATAATTCTTACGAACAAAACGACGTCTAAAATAAGCTTTATAAGCGTTGGTCGTTGTTGTCTTTGAATAAAAAATAATAATAAGTCGTTAAAAATATTTTTCCTCGGACAACGCGCAGGCTCTACATTAGATCTTCATTTCAATACAATAGCGCTGTAAAAGCATAAATAAAAAAGGACATTTTAAAATTTTAATGCTTCCATTTCTTTTTATTTATTTATACATCGATAACATTACCTTTAAAAAATATATATATCCTTAAAATACTTTATATTATAACATCAATTTTCTAGTGCTAATAAAGCATGAGGCCTGTCGTGGCGCAGAGGTACGTGCGACTGTAAATGCCACAGATTGTGGGTTCGATTCCCACTCCAGGAAATTAAAATTTCAAATAATATTTAGTATTTTCATTTCCTCGCTCTGGTAGGCAAAACGCAGTGTTGAGTTCCACCATTCAGCACGCAATGCCTATTGCGGCAATTCGACGGAAAGTGGATAAAGGAAATATTAAAAGTGAACGGAGTGTTTTAACACTAGGTTCTCTGGTTCACTCTGCCTACCCTGCTATGTATGGGATACAGCGTGAAGCTAAAAGCATGAGGACTTATGAAATCTATGTGTTTGAGATAATATATAAAAAAAATCCTAATAGCATTGTCGTATGCACTTAAAGGCATTTTAGTATGTGAAAGGTGTAGTGCGGTATACCTGCACTAATTGGCGTAAAAGTAATACTGCTTTTGAATATAACCTCTTATAATGTTAGCATAACCAACTACATTTAACAAACAGCGTCATAAGTAAAGTATTAAAATACTTACAGTATAAGTGTCATAAAAGTAAAATGTTAGTTGTTTTCTTAGGTATCAGGCATCTACTGCATTTAACTAAATAGGTAGAAGAAATAATTTGGTGCTCAGGCACTTCTTTCGTCGTTTACCATTTTTTCTAAATAGACCAGGGAAATTAAATTATTTTAAAATATAGTTATTATGTTTTCTATTTATATATCTTTAAGTATTAATTTAGTTATCCTAATTTTTAGGTAGAGAGAACCATAGTACCCAGACACTTTGTTCGCCGCTTGCCGCCTCAATTCAAGACATTGCGAGTTAAGGGGTGGAATTCAACGCCGCGCTTTATATTGACATAGTAGGGAAATCCAAATATTTTAAATATTATCATTTCTCTAAGTAGAAATCGAACCCAAAACCAATCGCTTTTCCAATTAGACGCTGCCTTACTAAATCACAATGGCCTCTAAAGTACATATTATATTCATATATTATGTTTAATAAGGAAATTCAAATTAGGAAACGATTAAATACACAAGGCAGAATAAATTATTCAAAATTCAAAACTAAAGTAATTTACAGCCATAAGTAAAAGTGTTTAAACCAAATTTAACCGAAATGCCAGCGTATTAGCCTGAAAGATTTGTATTATTATTTTTTTTTTATTAAATAATCTTGTTGTACGTACGTGTTACAGTAATATGTCTGATTGAGAATCAAATATCAGTATCAGTAAGCTTGAACAAATGAATTCTGATAATTTGTGCTAAAAAGCAATGTTTATATTTTAATAGGAATGTAATAATGCAGACTAGTTATTTACTACAGGCTTTACTCGCGCGGATCTATATTTCTTGGTTCGTATCGAGAGAAGACGTTATAACTGAAACTTAAACCCATAGAATCGATAAATTAAAAAGTTTTGATATTTTTACAGGCAGTATATTGGATTTTAAATGTCAAACGCTTTACTTGCGTTTTAAACAATTACCTTTGCGTCATATTCGATTAAATATCAAAAAACTATATGTAATATATTTATTTAAAGTTAAGACTTTCCCCTTTCCCACCCATCCTTTCCCCAAAATGTGGTGGTTCTGATAGTGGACTACTACATTGTCCCCCCTTCCATCAGTATCCTCTAGGTTGGCAACGCATCTACAACATCTCTGGTGTTGTAGATGTCTATGGGCGAAGGTAGCCACTTACCATCAGGTGGTCCTTCTGCTCGTTTGCCAAACGTTATCAATAAAAAAAAAAAAAGACTAACTTTAAATATACATATTTTTTATATTTTTTTTACATATTTGACTAATTAAACTCATCAGCCGTTTTTATTTTTGTTTTTTTAAAGTAGGGCTAAAATCATTCTTCCAAGTGGGAACCGAACTTATAAGTCATAGCCATCGAGTTTTCGGTCAGATATGTTATAGACGTTCGATGACCAGAATCAGAAGCTATATTATAAAATTCACTATAAGTATAAAAATTTCCGACAAAATATGAAATTTTTTTGCTTCATTTTCTTTATCACTTGAGAACTAAGTATCACTCCCAGTTATTATTTAAGGTATGTCCTACCTTTGTTTTTTTAATTTAGATTTTTAATTAGATTTAGATTGCAATTTAGAAATATAAATCAAAATCTGTTATATCATTGTGCTAATTTCTAATATTTGGTAATTTATTGAAATACTCCAACAATCTGTCTTTACACTGATCTTCGTCATCGTCTTTTTATTGTATTAGTGATTTTTTTTATTTTTTTTATAGCTTCACCCTGTTATGTGCGGATTACCGCACGTAGCAGGGTAGGCAGAGGGAACCAAAGAACCTAGCGCTTAGACACTCCGTTCTCTTAATGTGGGGAATTAGTGACATGCTTTCTAAATTTCTGATGCTAAAATTGCTAATATATGGTCATTTTTATAATAAGAACCAATGTTATATCATTTTAACTTTCTGATGTGGTACAGTTTCTTTCTGATTTGTCTTCTTCTTTTTTTTGTTACGTCTATATAAGCTAGTTAGCTTTTAGCTTGCAACCTTAAAGTATTAAAGGCTATTAGATGCTGAATTAGACAGATTTATTAGTAGATCATTATTCATTATTCAATTTTTGTACCATAGTATAAATTATGGAAATCTATATTTTCTATAATTAATATTAAAAAGTAAGCCAATAGATAGACAGCTGGCATTCTGCAATTCTAAAAATGAAAAACCCAATTCTGGCGTACTTTGTAAACATCTGATTGTAAACACGATTGGTTTTGGGTTCGATTTTCAGTGATAATTATTATTATGTCTCCACCTTGGTGAAATAAAGCGCAGTGTTGAGTTCTGCCACTCAAGACGCAATGTTTCTAATTCCGGTAACAGTGGAGTGTTTTGACATTAACCCTATTATGTGAGAAAAAGCGTGAAGATGATTAATTTTTTTCTTAAAAATGTTATTTTATTACGCTCTACGCTTTTCTGTTCCGTTAACAAAAGTAGGTTTACTCACACTAGAGAAAATCCAATTCGCTGTATCGTCCACATGGGCGCACACTACGACGCGTGACTTGAGGGAAAAATAAAATTTCTCGCTAAGTTTATAATGGGAAAACTTTGAGAACCACTTAATTATGTTAATGTTTGAAACAAAATTTTTAGAAGAGACGCTTAAACACGGCAATGACATAATTTAAAAAAATGAATATGAATCTTTATGAACGAATATGTAAAATGTGCTTGAAATTTATAGCAATATTTATTTTCTGTTTATGAAAAATTATATATACAAAGCTATTTAAGATTATTGTTTTAAACAATTATTTTTTATAAAAAAGACTAACATGTAGTTTCTGTCTTTAAATCGGTAGGAATGTGGAGAGCAGAGTATCTTGACACTAGGTTCTCTTTCCTACTAACTAACTAATAACAAGGTAAATAGGTTA